>SEYY01021564.1:15000-20000 GCA_009176605.1 Armadillidium nasatum
AAAAAAAAAAAAAAATGCTAGTACTTTTATAGATAAAGCGATATGACATCCGAATCAGTAGTGCAAATCTGCCAGCAAATTTTATCTGGAACATCCACACCCCTGGATGTCTAAAATCTAACAAAGTACCTGGTAATATAATCTGTGAGAAAAAGTACAAGTTCGCTCAAAACTTCTCATGACTAGTGATGGTGTTTCCAGAAGGTTTTGGGGAATGAGGACAGCAGGGCTTAAAGAGAGGTGGGCGGGGGACATATTTTTGTTTTATTATTATGTTCTGAATTTATCATTATTTTTATTTTAAGAGGTTTCCAATTACTACAACTCCTTCCCACCCCATCCCCCCGTTTTTTTTTTTGGCTACCCTTATACAATAAGTGTAAAGATCTAATTTGCAAAATACATAAATTAAATTGTTTGAAAGTTATCAATTTATGGATATTTTATATTGACAGCAAGGGAGATACTCGGGGCTGTCGGTTTTGTCGTTGTCTTACAGGTAGAAAGTTCATATTCGATCCTCGCTTATGTTTAAAGTTAACTCTCTATTTTACTCAGTCATGGTAGAGGAGCCAGCGGGCTTCCCCGAATTATATGTATGGCCTTATTCACTGTTGTGCTATAAAAGTAAAATGGCTAATTCTACCCAATGATCTTCGAAGTGTATTGGTGTACTAATATTTGTCTTTAATTTTCATAACTGGCTTGCTAGGCTTGTTAAAAACCAAAATTGTTCAGAGATGTAAATTTTGATTGTCAGTAATGTATTAAAAATTTATTATTATTATTATTATTAGGACTGGCAAAACATCACCACCAAATATTAAAAGTATTTCATCTGAGGATAGAGAAAGCCCTCCAGAAGAAGCTCAAAAGTTTTTGATAGTGAGTATTCTTGTTATAATAATTAATAATAATAATAATAATAATTAAAATAATAATTTGATCTTGTCCGTTCAAGGGAGCACCTAGTGTACCTTACTTGGACATAGATTCTACCGCCTCTGATACTCAGTCATGGCTTATTTCGAATCGCTTTGCCAACGTAGCGTCCGTTTTCTCAAATTTTACTGGCATGGATATTCTGAGATTATCCCGAGGTGAAGTGATCGAAATTTGCGGGTTGGTTGATGGGATTAGGTTGTTTAATGCCCTTCATGCCAAGTGAGTTTTAAAAACTCTTTGTAGCTGACTTTTTATTTGAGTTTTTTTTTATTTTAAATTTTGAATTGAAAAGATGTATTTGTGTATGTGTATCTAAAGGTCATATATAATGATAACTTAGTTGTTATGAGTATTCTATAAAGTCTTTCTGACAGAGCCGTGATCCCGCGCTTAACTTTGTATCTATGTTTGGAGCCGAATGTATCGTACAACGCCATCTACCTGAAGAACTTAACACTAGCCGATTTTATAAAGAAAATCGCCGAATTGATGAAAGTGTCGAGTGAGTGCGTCCATGATGTCTATATTCAGGGACCTGCCAACATCAATGTTCACGTCACAGACGAAGTAAGTGAATTGAAAAACGATAATGGTATTATTATTATTATTATTATTATTATTATTATTATTAGTAGTAGTAGCTGTAGTTGTAATTGTGTTTCTCTGTAATTGGTTAAAGTATCTAGTGAAAATTTTGAACCGGACCAAAGTTTTATTATGTGTTGCCTTTCTCTTTTCATGTGTATAATTTTCGACATATTCTCAGACCCTCAAACTAAACTATAAGATTAGTTTAGGTTTGGTTTAAGTCAGGTTAACTTAATTTTTGTACTCCATGCTAGAATGATCCACACAAGTTTTTATAGTGTGGTAGAGTTGTTTATAATTGGTTAAGAAGTGGTTTAATAACTGCTGGCAATGTAAACTACTGAAGGGGGTCGAAGAGTCATAAATTATCTTGAGAACTGATAAGAAGTCCCATTCCTCATAGTTCCATGTTGGAACTACTTCTCTTGCTAATCCATATGAATGGTATGTTTGACGAAAAAAAAGTATTAGTTACCCAAAGTTTGCCTTACTGATGAATATTGAATAATTGAATGAATTATGTTGGATAATTTCAGGGGTGTATAAAAGCTCAACATGACATAGCCAAACTTTTGGGTTTGGGCAGGAAAGCCAGAATTGAATTTTGAAAGCAAAATTTGAATGGTTCCTCACTTAGGAATATCAAATAAAAATTTTTTTTAATTATCATACTGATGGTAAATGGCTGTATTCTATTGATATGAAAAAGGACTTTCGTATTATTATAATTATTATTATTATTATTGTTATTATTATTATTATATTATTATTATTATTATTATTATTATTATTATTATTATTAAAGTGTCTGAATAAGATTTTGAAATTAGAAATAGAATTAAATAAAAGTTAGGAATTATAAACTGTATGGAGCCTCCTGTAAGTCATCCGTAGAACGAACTCACCATGACCAAATGACGTTTTTGTCCTAGTTACGAGGGTTGTGTTCATATTGCTACGGTAGAGATGATATCGAGGAAACCGTAGGTTTAATTCAGTTCCTTGGAATTCTTTTTCTCCCTTCTGTAGGTTGTCAGCAAGTTTATTATTTTTCTTTTGTTTATTTTGTTTTTATTTATTTATACATTGGCAATATTTTTTCCACAGAATTTTTAAATACATTACTATCTTCAGGATCTCACAAAAGAGCTATGATTTTTTACATCCATCTTTCAACATCAAATGAATTCTTCTGTCCAGTTAGCCATGTTCGTTTGAGTCGTGTTGACACTAACTGTAAATGCCTTACGAACTAATACCCCAAATCCCTTTGTGCTCTTCGCAAAATCGACAACTAAGTAGATCTTAATGACCCCCAAATAAACCATTCTTTGAAAGTTTGTTTGAAACTGTTACTCAAAACAAATTACATGAGCACACACAAGAGCCAGAAGTAATGAACAAGTACAATAATAGTTACGTTAGGGTGTTAGTCGGTAAATTGAATTCTGTGCACAGAATTTGAGTCATTATCAGAAAATAAAAAATAGAAGAAAAATCGTTGATTTGTCGGGTGTAGTTTGTGGTTTTAAATATAAAAGTTATTAGGTAAGATGATGATGAAGTAATAAGACAGAAAAGAGAGAGACAGACAGACAGACAGAGAAGAGGAGAGAGGAGAGATTCATTTTTGATTACGATAAGAACACAGGAGGGAAATAGTCGAAGATTTGAGAGAATACTTTTTCTGTAATTGAGTAATTAAATTGTGGAAAGCTTTTCATCAGGATGTAAATACTATTAATTTACTTGAAACTTGTAAAAGATGTTTAATTAGAACATGAATGATAGTTTTTAATTTTAATGTAAACTCTATTTATTTCTGCTTGTATTAGATGAATAATACAGTATAAAATGCTATAACTAAATTGGACATTAATAACATTAGGATGCATTAATTTTTCTTTTGTATTATTCGCCTCATGATTAGGCTTTTCCTTTAAGTAGTGGTTGTACTGTATTAAGCATAATTATCCTTAATGGAAAATAGGAACTTTATTTGTAAATTTTTTTTTATTTTTAAGGAACTCTGGAAACGAAATGTTAGGCATAGGGCAGGTTTTAAAAACACCATTGTAACATTCAAATGTTATGCAAATATTTTTTTTATTTATTTATTTTTTTTTTCTGTTCCCTTCCCAGGTCGTGAGAAACTTCAAAGATGAATCGACTTTTACGGTTGAGATCTTGCAAGATTCTTCAGGAGAAAAATTCCGAATTTTGTTGCGGAATTCGGCAACAACAACAACAACTTCCTACAGAAGCTACAATTAATTCCACTTGCAATCATTAATATAAACACTGAAATGTTTTTTTTTTTTGCAAAAAATTTTTTTTTTTTCTTTTATTTCTTCACCCACTTTGAGAACTTCTCGTCCAACCTCTGATCTTTTCATTGTCCTCCTCTTATTCTGTAGCATGCCATCCCCCCAATATATATATATTATAATATATATATATATATATATATATATATATATATATATATATATATATATATATATATATATATATATATATATATATATATATATATATATATATATATAATATATATATATATATAACTCATGAATTACTTTTCCCCCCTCCTCCTCCCCCCCCCCCTTTTTGTGTTATTGTCTAAGTTTAGATTAATTTTTTTTAAAAAAATTTTTTTTTTTTTTTTTTTATTATTTTTAATATATTATATTAAATATAAATTAAAATAATTAAAATTATAATAATATATATATATATATATATATATATATATATATATATATATATATATATATATATATATATATATATATATATATATAATATAAATATATATATATATATATATATATATATATATATATATATATATATATATAGTGATGTACCTACTTTAAGGCTCGGAGTTGGGGACTCAGGAAGGACTCAGTCGATTTTTGGTGACTCATATTCGACTGATTTCTTATACTAAGATTATGACTCGGATTCATACTCAGGCCGAGTCCAATATTCTATGACTTGTGCCTCAGATTACTTTTTATCTTATTTCTTTTTTGCATCTAGTTAGGAGGATGAGGTCTTACGACTTCTCTCAAGGTCGTCACATCTCAGCTACTGCCGAGGTCTTCTGTTTAAGGGATTTCCATGTACATAATACCTGAAGTGTTCGGGTTCCTATTATTAGTTGATTAAAGTATGTACACATATTTCTGACGGGGTATAACCAATTCTTGAATACAGTTGACCTACGCTTCACCACTAATCCTTTCAATAATAAATAAGGGTAACTTCTGGTACTTAAGTTGGGTTAAATGGGGGCCCCAGGCGTAGTTTTTCCTTCGGTGTATGCCTAAAGGACTTATAAACTGTTCTTTATTTACAAACTCCCTTGACATTCTAATTTTTGAACTACACCTTAGTGCTTTCTCTCTCTTTTTATAAGTACTACTACGATAGGTGTTGATGTGAGCTGACCACTCGCATTC
>SEYY01021564.1:27500-35000 GCA_009176605.1 Armadillidium nasatum
TTGTAAATTATGAATAATTATTTATGATTTACTAATATAGATTTAATTTTAATTCAAAATGGGTTAAAATGGACACGTGAAAATGACGGGACTGCCCCCATTCAAAACTAAGTATGGGCAGCCTAAATTTGGGTAGTCAAAGAGAGTAACAGCAAAGCACGTTAAGTGGAAGCTGATAACGAATCTATTATTAAAAAACAAACAATGACAACAAAAAATATTTTTGTCTTCAAAATCCTTGGTGGTAATAGTAGCAAATACAATTTTCGATAAATTCACTTAGTTTCTGCTTTTAGTTTAAAATAAAAGTTTAAACTATTACGTAATTATCTTTACAGCTCCAGATATCAACATCGCTCTTCATAAAATATCAGTCCGTCAGATTCAACCATAATTATTAGTGTAGTAAAGTCAGTTATAGTTGGAAAATTCTAACCAATTAAACCCTTTATGCGGATACATATACTAGATAATGAGTATTGTATATTTTATATATTAAATATCTCTCCTTAAATAGTTCATTATGAATACGAAATAGGAAATAATCTACTCTCGTTTAATATACAAGGAGTGACATATTGTCTTTATCAATGACCACAATTTCTAGTGGATGACTAGCGTAAATTTGAAAACTCTGATGAATGTCATAAATATACACAGAACTGGACGTCTACACGAACGTGGCAGCAGGTACTACTATTACAAGTAAATGGAACTTTATAAGTAGATTTCAAGGTCATAAATGCTTCGATTGAATGTAAACAAATTACCATAGTCCTGTGAAATCAAATTCAAGCTTCCTAATACTTAGAAAACTTCAAAGGGACTCCTCCTGTAACTTTTCAGTGTAAAGACGTTCTTTCCTCCAACTATATTAAAATCTAAATAGAGTTTTGAATGTAGGAAGCAGCGTAAATATCTGACGAATCTCTGAACTAAAACGAGCTCGCAAAACAAAGAAAAAGTTATAATTTTTCTATATTACCTTTGAAGCTGACCTCTTACAGGCAATCAGAGAAGACTAAAGTATTAAGGTATTGTTAAGGCATGTATAATCGTATTTATATACTTTTGATCCATTTCTTATCAATTTATCACAATTGCGAGATATTATATTTGACAATCAGTATTTACAGAATTTTAAAACGTCTTGTGTGACCTTCCACAAAGTTTATTCTAGCTTGACATTTATACTATTTCTGGTCTAGATTACAGACTTCAACTAGGTTACTAAACTCATGATCAATGTTATTTAAAAAGCTACATGACTTAGAAGTAAGACCTAGATAATCAAATGCAGTAAATTAGAAGATCATAGTCAACTTTAACAGAAAATCTTAAATTTAGCAAACTAATGAATAAATTTAAAATTTTCTTTAAATTGTTTAATACACATTTAAAATTTTCTTTAGATTTAATGCATTAGTAATAATTATCATCACCCAAAGTCAGTATTTCAAATGAAACCTTTCATTTTGGTACTAGTCAATCTCTACTAGTCTTAAGTATTGGTAGAAATTTTCTTTAGTCTTTAAAACCTTACCTTATAAATTCATTTTAACAACTTTCAAGCCCCCACCCCCCCAAAAAAAAAAGTCTTACAGCAGGAGGAGTCAAATGGTTTGCGATATAAAAGGTTCACCACAAACCATTTCCTATACCTTCTCCCCAATGCAACACATTAACAACTACATGAATCAAAATAATTTAAATACCAATACCCAAAATTAAATACAAATACCCCAAATTATCATAAATACTTTTAAATATTAAACCATTACATTTGTCTTACGAAAAGCCACTCCAGGGATGAACCATGAAGGAAATAAAAACTAAACTTAAAAAATCTATTTTAATAAGCAAACGTTATTTAAAAAAAAAAAAAAAAATACATTTTTTCCTAATGAATAACTTGACCTTTTTAAAAAAAAATAAATATGTACACTTTTAATCCGTCATTTTAGTATAAAAAAAAATTATACAATAATACTTCAAAGAAGAACAAATTCGTACGACGACTTTTTAAAATCTACGAAAAATTACAAATTCGTTCAACAAAATCTTATTTAACCTGATGTTCATACATCATTTATTTCACAGTTTGTTTGTTTGAATGTGTTTGTGTGTGCCTAGTTAAAAACAAAAGGCGCGAATCAATCTACTAAAAGATAAACCTAAAAACGCGCGAAATTATATTTCTCAACGATAAAAAAAAAAACAAGTTAAATAGTATATTGATTTAGAATAAAAAAAGCAAAATAAAAAAAAAACAACCTACTTTTAACTTCGTTTTTTTTTTTTGTTTTTGTCAACTTTTACGAATCATGCATATTATTTTATCCTGAAGCTTACGATTACCATGGAAACTTCTCCCTTGGGCTTAGTAGAGAGACGCTATGCCATTTGCTCGACTTATATTTATCTCTAATGGCGTGTTGCTCCTGGTCATTAATTTTGCAGAAAGATCGATGCAAATTCACGTAACATTCCCGTAGGTCGTCTAAAGAATAACCACTTTCTGTGCAAAGTTTCGCTGACCAAGCTTCTTTTCCCTAAAAAAAAAGAGGGGAAAAAAACCCTTAAAACAATTTAATTTAACAGAAAATCATCAAAATTTCACCTCAAACCTGAAGAAGGTGTCAATATACATAAAAGAAAACCTCAACACTAACCTGAGTCCAATTCGCTAAAGCCATGGCAGCTGCAGCTATTTTAGAAGGCAAGTATCTTAAAAACGGATCACTGTCTAGCATTGATAATTCGGACAAAAACTGAAAAATAAAAATAGAATACAAAAATTCCATTAAATACTAAGTAAAAAATAAAATAAAATTAATACAATTTGTATGTACAAATACTAAATCAAAATTATTCTACTCACCATCGCTAAATGCAACGTTTCTTCCCGACACTTACACAACTTGCCAAAATAATCTACGAAAACCAAAGCCGTTGGGACAGCTATATCAAAACTGAGTACTTTTAGAATAAGGTGTTCCATCCGTAAAATTTGGCTTACTTTGTAAGTGTTATCTGTGATGTAGGAGAACTGAGACACATCAGGAGGATAGATCTCTTCATACTTCCTGTAATAGTAATAAGACAATAAATACCAGTATTATAATAGGTACTTTCAATGAAGTTTACTCCAATAATACACTTACGACGCTATAAACATTGCTGTAGTCCCTACGAGTTGTAATTTATCTCTTTTCACAGACATCTGCGACAGGAAACGGTCAATGTAGGACACTGCCAAGTAAAGGGTTTCAGTGTGTAAAGAATACTCTTCTGCAACCTCAACAAGCCAGTCAACTAAAATCCACCGCATCGATGCTGTGATATCTGTCTGTTTCTGCATGTAATTTACGCGAGGTTTGTGACACACCTATATACAAAAGGAGAAAAAAAGGTAAGCTAGAAATTAAAATAAATAAATAATAAATAATAAAGGAGGCTAAAGAAAGATAAAAAAAATTTTTTTGGAAACTATTCTGAACTTTGTAAATTTCTGTGCAAAAATGTTACCAATTTCAATTAAAATTAAATTTTATTTCAAATAATAAAAAGAAACTTTACTTCCTACATAAATTTAATGCTCAAGACCTGTGGCAAAACTAGGATTGTTATACAAATTGATGTTTAATTTAAAAATGAAACAAATATGACATTGTTCAGAGAGTTACAAAATCGACAAGAATTTTTACTAACTTTTAACCAAAAAAAAATTTCCCACCTCTGCGTTCCTCAAATATGAATAAATATCTTGGGCGTATTCCGATACATCCCAGAAGTCTTTCTCCCTTCGTTCTAAGCTTTCTTCTTTCGGTAATGACGTAACTAACGAAGGTGTGTCTACCATCATACTGTTGTCACAGATGCTGATCTCCATATCCTCGGGCGATTCCGGCCCCAGTCTCGTTCTGTATGTATTAAAACAATTACTGTATTGCTGTCAAATTTTCTGTCATTATTCATTGGTACAATCTTTACTTAAGGGGGGGAAAAAAAGATACAAACACAAATTCAATTCCAACAAAAGCATCAAGAAAATGTTCATTATTTTTCCCAGTATCATTTATTAATCCAATTAAATACCATAAATATATCTTGCAACTATCAATAATAATTTTTCTTCCCACTATATAAGATCCATTCTCTATATTACCCTCTTGCTACAGATTCATTTAATAGTACAAGGATAAAATCTGGTCTTTGGCAATTCTCTGTAGTCATACAAACAAGCTTTACATCCTTAAATCTTCCCCACATACTTCCTCCCTCCCTTCTATACTGTGTAAGTTCATACAAATTTTTCCCCTACTTCAAAGACATTGCCTTCCACAGACCTTTCTGTATCCTTACGTAATAAGTAACCGATGGCATTTCAAAAACCTATTAGGTCATGAGTTCAAATTCAAGACATTATCCTCCTCTTCTGGAGGAATATAAAAAAAAAAAAATTAAAATACTTAAAAATTTTCACTAAAAATTCAACCTTCATTCTGGCTTCACTCTGATTTAGTTTCAAAAGAATTTTCAGACAAGCTAAAGGAAAGGGGGAATAAAATAAATTAACCCTATGAAATAAGTTTTAAAAGGACCGGAGAGAAACATTACTTAAGCAATATCAGCCATTCTCCATCAGATAAATTTTTGTAATAAAATACAGATATAAACAATAATAATGGTAAATAAATAATAACAATAAAACTAAAAATTTCTTACGTTTTTGATTCAATGATATATTTTTCATGTTGAATTTTGGATTTCAACCTATTCTTCGTCGGAGAGAGGTGCGAGATCTTAATTTCTTTCAACCGAGGTCGTGCACCACCAACCCCTTGCGTAACCGACGTTTCCTGCTGTTGTAAAGTAGAGGAAGTCTTGACGTCAGTTTTCGAAGGAGCTGCTGCAGAACACGACACTGAAGACGATGAAGACCTCAGGGCACCTTGCCACGATGAAGCAATACTCGAAGATGACGATTGTGACGTGGAGGATGTGTGTGAAGAGGAAGAGTTGGAGTCCTCAAATATTGTGAATGATTGTAAATTTGCCGAAGAGCGACTGGCATTTGAAATACCGCTCTTAGACGAAACCTTCTGCTGTAGTTGTGCATTTTCATCTGAGCTCTGATGGGGAAAACCTGCGTCGTAACTCACACCCTAATAAAAGTAAATAAAAATAAAAATTAAATAAAACTCACAACGTAGCAGTGGCGCCACGCAGAACGAACTGCTGCGAATTCAATCAAATTAGAAATTAAAATTACGATAGTTGGATTAAAATTATGCATCCAATTATAAAAAAAAAAAAAAAGGTTTAATTTATTTTATTTTAATTTTTTTAACGATACACCACAATGTAATAATTTACTGTACTTCCTATTTCAAAATTTAATATTTTGTCATCCCATATTATTATTATTATTATATATTATATATATATATATATATATATATATATATATATATATATATATATATATATATATATATATATATATATATATATATATATATATATATATATATATATATATATATATATATATATATATATATATATATATATATATATATATATATTGGTGGACAATGACCAGAGCCCTACCAATTTCCTTCAGTTGTGGAAATGCTGAAAACCTAGTCAAATTTCAGGCCGACAAGCCTTGATATACGGAGTTTGAAAGTTTGCAAGTAAAAAAAAGTTGGGAAAACAGATAAAGGTAAGCGTGTTCCAGATTTTAACAGTTGAGTACATGTAAGAGTGAGCATAGCGGATAAGTCTGGGGTCAGAGAGTTGGACAGAGAAAGGAATAGATTGGAGAGAAATAGTGAGAACGGAAGTTTTGATAAGACGAAAATCCATAGACTCCACCTCTTCAAGGAGAGCTGTATGAGTAAACCACTCCAAATGTGTGAACCATACTCCACAGAAGGGCGAACAACACCGCAGTAAATAAGCATCGGAGGTGATGTGAAAAAATTATGAAAGCGTCTCCGAACACCTAACCTCTTCAGTTTGCTTAGAAAGAGTAGTAGTGTGTTCCTTCTAAGAAAGATTACGATAAAAAAAAAAAACAGAATATGTTAAGGACGAACGAATGTTCGATTTATGATTTCGAAGATGCCATAGTTGTGAGGAAGGTTGTTTCGAGTAGAGTTGGAGGAACTAGGTTTTTGAGGCATTGAAAACGACCCAATTTGAAATACAAGTTCACCATTCTAGCGTCCCTGAGCTGCCGTTGAGAAGGGCAACTTTCAAATAGAAAGGAGTAATAAGCATACAAGTAGACAGGTGATGAAGTTATTGAGAGATCAATAATGAAAAGTAGATAAAGAATTGGCGATAGGACAGATCCTTGAGAAACTATTAATTTATTTAAAGAAGGGCCGGAAATTAAATCCGAGAAGTTAGATTCCGAAAGAGGGAAGTTTAAAAAATCAAAGATTTGTGCAAAACACTATCAAAGGCTTTCGATATGTCTAGTGAAACTGCAAAAGATTTACCGAGATGCCGAAGAGCGGGGGACTAAGAGTTAGAATGGGTAAGAAGATCACTAGTAGATCAGAGATAAGATTTGAAGAATTGAGGGGTTTTCAAATTTTCCTGTAAAGGAAAGGTTCGAAAATTTTACATAACGAAGGTTGAAGAAATGGGACGGTAATTGAAAAGCTGAGAGGGTAGACCCTCCCTTTTTCTGCACAGACTAAATGAGAGCACTGTTCCAGCAAGAAGGGAAGGTTGAAGTAGAGAGTGCAAGGTCAGAAGCACAAGTTTTAAGAAACCAGAAAAGGGATACCATCAGGACAGTACACCTTCCTAGTGTTAAGCTCAGAAAGAGCAGAAATGACGGATTTTAGAAATAATTTTAGGCATAAATGAATTGGGGGAGGGGGGATTGAAGGAGGAGGTATAGCTCTGAAATCATCTAAAATTGAATTAGCTGCAAAAGTTTCAGCAAAATTCAGCTTTAGAAGAAGGTAAAACGGCAGTTGTACCGAAAGACACTAGAGGAGGGAAAGAGGAAAAAGCAGTTTGAGTTGACATTTTTTTTTAAAAACAAAATTCCAGAAAGAGCGTGAGGAAAAGGAGCCATAAAAATTATTGCCTTTTGTGCTGAGAAATGAGATTTGGTGTTACAAAGAACAGATTTTGCAACGATTTCGGGATGAAAATATGAATTGCATGAGTTTTGAAGTTTGAAGACTACGGGTAATTCCTGAAGGCAACATCCCTGAGACAAATAATACGAGAACAGGCAAAGTTAAACCAAGGTTTGTAAGGTTTGGTAGAAGGGAAAGATTATAGAATGTAAGTCTCTATGCCACAGAGAATTAACCTCAGTAATTTCGCTTCCGCACACTCCGAGGGACAACTTCCACGGGAAATCTGAAGTATGACCAGAAGTCCGAGAAGCTTGGGCACAGAAATGTCTCAAAGTTTCCTCGCAATAGGCAGGGGTCTTCTTGCAAAAGACTTGAAAATATAGAA
>SEYY01021564.1:42500-93166 GCA_009176605.1 Armadillidium nasatum
GATATGTAATGCAGTCCATTTGAGAATGGATGAACATTCCTGTATAGAGCAACTGTAGTGATTTGAAATGGTTCTGAATATGCCTCAGAACACCTACCTTCTAGAAAGCTTGTTTAGAGAGTTAAAACTTATTTCCAAGAAAGGGTCATGAGAAAAGTAAACAAGAACATTAACAAGGAAAGGTTTAAATTGGTTTAAAAGGTGTTGTAGTTGTGTGATGAAGAAATGGGAGTTCTTCAGGCATTAAAACTAGTTATTTTGTACAGAGTCACATTTCTAGCATAAATTATAATTATGTGCAATGACTTGCAAATTGGGAACTATGAAATTGGAATCATTAGCATGAGCTGACAGGCATTAATGAACAATAGAACCAATGGAGTAAAGGATAGAACAAACTTCACAACAATATACTATTAGTAGTTGCAAAGCATGAACAGTAGCTATTTACATCTGATATAGTACTGTATAGGAAATTAGTGAAGAGGATAGACATCATATGAAGGAATCAGAAAATCAAAGTTTTGTACCACTACCAAAACAATATCATTAGCAAGCACAGCAAAATATTCACCTAAGTACCATGTAGAGAGAGAAGATTACCAATTGAGCATTCCTTACAGGTGCCACACTGACAATATAAGAAAGCTAAATTTATATTAAGAATACATTTGAAAACTTTTGAAAGAATAGAAGTAATAGGATAGTATAGTTGAAGGTTTTGTGTAATAGTTATTCAATGAAGAAAGGTTTAAACCTAAGGAATAACATAAGTAAACAAATTATGGATATATTCCAAAACCGAAAAGGGGTATCAAATTTTTTTTCTCATTCAAATTTACCCTTTGAGATGAAGCAAAACTGGTTGAAAAATTATCAACCACAAGTTAAAATGTTCCATTATTATTTTGTAAGTTACCTACTGATTCTTGGTTCTACATATCTTCCAAATTTGGATGAGTAAAGTTAGAAAACATTTTTCAATTACACAATAAATCATATCAGTTAATATCATAATATAAATATATATATATATATATATATATATATATATATATATATATATATATATATATATATATATATATATATATATATATATATATATATATATATATATATATATATATATATATATATATATATATATATAATATATATATATATAATATATATTATTATATTATATATATATATATAGGAAGGTATTAGAGCATGCATTCTGAGTAAAGAGAATGGAGACAGACTATTTTCATTATAAAAAAAAATAAAAAATTAAGACAAGGTTGTGTAAGGTCTCCAGGGTTATTTAATTTAATCATTGACAAAGTGATGAGAAATATGGGTAGGGGAAGAGGTGAGAATGAGAGAGTAATATTGTATGAGATGCAAATGTGTTGATGTATGTAGATGATCATGTACTTTTGGCTGTCACAGGAGAGAATGTGAAAGTATTTATGGATGTTTGTAAAGGGTTGTGATGAATTGGGCTTTAAGAGTAAAATGTGGATGAAAAATGGGGAGGGAGGGGAGAGGAGAAGGGTATAGATGACTTACAGATTCAGGTGGGCATCGAGAAATTGAAATGAGTTGTTACTTTATTTGTTCTGGGGGGGATTTTTGGAGAGGGAGATGTTAGTATTGGTGACAAAGTTAGGCACAGGATAAGAGAATGGGAGGTGTTGGGTGGTTTGAGGGATATTTGAAGTAGAGGATTGAATGGATGTGGCCTGCAATAGACACCACCCCACAATTGTGGGAAAGGTTGTAGGTAGACGGACCAACCAGGGCTGGGGTTCTAGGCCAGGGTTGCGGTAAATTTGTAAAGAGGTCAAGGTCAAAAGCACTGAAATTTTATGCTAAGAAAATTAGATACATTTTTAATTGGTTTATTTAATTATAAGGAAGGAGTAGAATAGCCAACATTCACTTAATGATTATGTGCATTTGCTCAGAAAAAATTTCAGAAAATTACAGATTTTGTATAATAAAAGTTTTAAAAATACCAAAATTTGAAAATTTGATTCACAATAGTGATTCAATAGGTTTACCTACGTAAGACCCTAAGGTAAAGTTTGAAAAAATGTATTTATATATAAAGTTATTTTATTGCTGTATATTAAAACTTTTATCATTTAGCTACATTATTTAAAAATTATGATTTTGTTTATTCTTTCAATAACTATGGCTAAAAGATCAGCTTCAGCAGTATGGGAGTACTTTACAATGTTTCAGGATAGGCTCGAAATAGCTAAATGTAACATCTTGCAGTCAGGAAATTAGAAGAGGATTTCTGGGTGCCACAAGTAAAAAAATTTTTAACCAAATCTTTATGGGGGCATCTAAAATCAAAACACAAGATGAACATTCACTACCAGAAGAGGAGGTCAAAAGAAAAAAAGAAAATATTGAAAAACATGAAAAAAATCTTAATTTTCTTATATTTTGATTTAATGCACCTTTAATAAGTATATATTTGCCATTTTAATCCTGGCAGGCAAACCCAGTTTTCCCCAATTTTTAGCCAGGGCTAGTAAAAATGGCCATTTGCCTGGATATATATATATATATATATATATATATATATATATATATATATATATATATATATATATATATATATATATATATATATATATATATATATATATATATATATATATATATATATATATATATATATATATATATATATATATATATATATATATATATATATATATATATATATATATATATATATATATATATATATATATATATATATATATATATATATATATAGGGTATTTAATTTCATTATGAGTACTTGGAGATAATTTCAAAATTTAGATTTCAGTTATAAGATGTATTGTGGTTAATTGTTATTCATAAATATTAAATTTTCAGTTTTTTAATAAAGGAAACATGTTACTCTTTACATTCTTTCAATAAAATAAATTCTGCCTACCGTTTTGTTACCTTTTTCTTATTTCATTTGCAATAAGACTATAATATAAAATAAATGATTATTGTAGTTTCATAAAATGTAACTAAATATGAAAGGAAGTGTTTGAACTAAGGTATGTACTGTATTTCAGTAAACATTATATTGGAACTGTCTGATATAGAAACCAAGTAACATTACATGTTTTTTTTAAAAAGTATATTCTTATTCTTTCACAGTAGTGAGAGAATTGGCATCAGAATTGGAAGTTTTGCTGGAATCTGAACCAGAAATTTTTTTGGTAACATCCCACAACTAATGTATATATTTTTTATGTATATAAAGGGTATATGATAATGAGTAATAAAAAGAAATTCCTATTTTCAATTTTTGCTTTAAATGATGAATGTAATTAAGCAAATTTTGATAGAGGATTAAAATAATTACACAGACAAAGAACTTACAGTCTTGATCTCTTTAATCTCAAGACCAACTACAAAAGACAAGACTTAAAACTCAAGATTTAAGATGAATTAAAAATTTGGCATTTAAAATTATTTTGGTCACCAGATATTAATTACAAATGAGACATGATGCTTCAAAGAAAAACCAAATTGAAATATTTTTGTCTTAAAAAAAGTGGAAGATGCGCACAATATAATTCAAAGTGGAGGAACTAAGAATTGACTCAAGTTTCACACAGTACAGAAGATGGCAGGAGGGGAAAACATTCAAATGATATAGCCAAAAGGACTGTACTAATTATATATTAGCCCTCACACTAGTACAAAGCACCTAAAAGTATTTAAAAAAGAAATGTGTGAAAGAAATCTTCGAGTGATATCATCTATTTCTCTAAACTAGAGGCTCAGCTGAAGCAGGAGCTATTGGAGGAGGAAACACTACAGGTCTTGATCTTCAGAATCTGCAGGAGGGGTGTCAAGATCAGAGGCTGCAGATGGTGGAGCGGATGCAGAGGCAGAAGTGGAAGGCTCATACTGCAAATGAAGGATCAGATATTGTAGACTAAGCAGATTTCAAACATTCAACCTGCCATTAGGAAGCTAAATTTCAAAGCACTAGTTGAAAAACTCAAGAACTAAGGTGACTAAGGTTTTAGAAATATGATCAACCTGGATATTCAAATTGGTACAAGTTTTTAAAGCTTCTGGTATATAAGAAGTGTCCTAGGATGGATTCAACAGTGGAAACAAACAAGCAGTTGTTCCTTCATGTGAGAAATTTTTTCATGAAAGGTGTCAGTCCTGCTTGTTCTGAGGAGTGGAAATTAAAGATTTTATATGTACACACACATTTATTATTATTAATTATTATTATTAATTATTATTATTATTAATTTATTATATATTATATTATATATATATATATATATATATATATATATATATATATATATATATATATATATATATATATATATATATATATATATATATATATATATATACCGTTCCACTCCATTATCAGAAGATGGTACCTAAACATAAGGTAATGTATTGTCAATAAGTTCAAAATTCAAATTTTGGTATTTCACCAAGTTATACTTCATGATTTACAATTAAAACTAAAGAAAAATATAAATGTATTCCAGTAAGTCTGTAACATTTATGAAGCATCAAATATGAAGTTTGGCCAAAAAAATAAAAAATAAACTAAAAAAAGATTTTGAATATTCTCTCCTATAGTTTTTTATAATCAAATACAAGGTTGAAATAAAAGCTGGACATACAAATTAAAATTGTCCAATTTTTGAGCTAAAAAAAAATTTTTTTTTTTTTAAGAATTACTAAAAAATTGAACATAAAAAAACATACATAAGCATGGCACATTTCTCTACAGGAGCTCGGCCCTTTCCACCATCCCCAGATATCTTCTAATCATTAGTAATGGCAAAAAATATTTCAAAACTATTCATAGGTCCGGAGGGCATACAGGGTTAGAACCACAAATAAAGATGTTCCATACATTTGTATCTTTATATTCTCTATTATTAGATCATCTTGTGGTATTTTTTTTTTTTATTTTTAATAAATAAAAGTACTTTAAAATTATTAAAATAGTATTTTAATTTTAAAATATTAAAAGTAAAATAGGCATATTCACTTTTTTAAATAATTTTTTTTTTGCAATTTAATTTCATTCTAAAAGGCTCCAGTATTTGCTAGGTTAGGTCAATTTGCTGAGCATTAGGTGTAGTTTTACCCTTTAAGTCCAGGTTAGGTTAAGTCAAACTAGTTTGTTAGATTTAACAAAATAATTTGACTTAACCTGGACTTAAGAGTAAAAGCATGCCTAACAGCTAGCAAGTAAAACCTAGCAAAACAGAATATTTAAAAATGTATAGTAAAAAAAATATTTGATTTGCCTATTTTACTTTATTTCATTATATTTTCTTATTTTCTAATTTTTTATTTTTTTAAAACCTTTTAAAAAGCTCTGAAATAGCTATAAAATTTCATACAATTCCTTATGAAGCTGATACAGCAACCTGGTAGTGATAAGATACTATTAAAGTTATATAAAAAAGTTGTTGAATGATTATTATTTTTTTTTTTTTTTTTTTTTTTTTTTTTTTTTTTTTTTTTTTTTTTTTTTTTTTTTTTTTTTTTTTTTTTTTTTTTATTATTATATATATATATTATATATATATATATATATATATATATATATATATATATATATATATATATATATTATATATATATATATATATATATATATATATATATATCCCTTCAATAAGATCTTTTACCTTTTTTAAATATAGGCCTATTTTCAATAGTAGAAATAAAATGGAGAAAAAGAACTACAGTTCTTGAATAGTAATGACTGCAAGTCACAATCATTTCTAAAAAAGTTTGCCGTAGTTAACTTTCATGTACATTTGTGATTAAATTTCTTTATAATATTTAAAACTAAGTCAGTAAGTCTAATTTTTAATAGGATTCGATTTAGGTCTTTATATTCTAAATTCATACCAATTTTACATTTGATTAATAAATACTTTAAAATGTTTAACTATAATTTTATTTTTTATAAGAATATTTAATTTGAAATAGAGACGCAAGAGTATAAAAAACTTTCAAAAAACATAAGGAAATTATCTTCCCATGAGAAAATTTAAGATAGTGGTAATACTTAAACCAATACCAGCCACGTAGAATTTTATTCATAAATATATACAGGAAATGTGTTCTAATTTATGAAAAGGAAAAATAATAGTGGCAAGATATTTAATTTAGTTTTTATATTCAGTATTAAAAATTATACTGTTGTTGATTTTTGAGCATATCAATATCAGTATGATTAGCCTATAGTTTCATTCCCCATACTGAAAACCATAAATGGTTGAGGGTTCAATCTTTTGATTATATATATATATATATATATATATATATATATATATATATATATATATATATATATATATATATATATATATATATATATATATATATATATATATATATATATATATATATATATTTTTTTTTTTTTTTTTTTTTTTTTTTACTAAAAATTTAAAAATATTTTACAACCAATTTTTATTATAAATACTTTTAAAACTAGAACAATCCCTGTCTATATTGATATGAACAAAATTCTAATTAGCTGGGAACTCCTTTAATATCTTTCACCATTCTGCAAAAGGATGGCAAATATTTGGGAACCTATTCCAAGTTATTAACACTGCTAACATCTTAAGACAATGTCTTAAATTTTTTAAATTACTGTGCAATATTTTTTAATATGAAAAACAAAAATTTATTACCTTATTTATGATAGTAAACTAGCCCATGTCCATATTAATATCAAACTATAACATATATAAATTACTTATACATAAAGACCCTTTTTATATATATAATAATATATATATATATATATATATATATATATATATATATATATATATATATATATATATATATATATATATATATATATATATATATATATATATATATATAGTTGGTAAGAAGCCACATGGTCCTAAAAGAAATAAAATATTTACATAAAGTTTTAAGAAAAAGTTAATTAAATAACGCCATGCACATATGCTAAAGAAACCTTTATTATAACCCATTCATTACAATCCTAGGGTCCTTAAATTAACTGAAAAGTAATAAGCCGTAGATAGGCCTACCTGCTTTGCTGCCCTTCTTGGTTGAACTCTAATATTTGCACTTAGATTAATAGAACCTAATACTGTCCGTTTATTTTGTACATTAGTTTTCTGATTAGGTAATGTAGCTAAGCTTTGTCGCGTTGCAACAGCATTATTGTCTCCGTGTTTCACATTTAGAACTCTATTGTGCAAGTTTACTGGTACCCTATTCTCTTGATCTTCGTATATATTAAAGTTCGACATATTAATTTTTTTTGGTTTATATAGTTCTTAACACACTAACACAAGCAAACTAATTAAAACTACGCTACTAAAGCAAAATAAATATATATATAATACAGTATGAACAAAAGTATATCTACATAACTATTAAAAGCCTTCCATCTCCAACGGTATGTTGAGAATAGTCGCATAGTTTCAGCTGACCCCACAAAATATCACCGCTGGTTTTTGAAGCAGCCAATCAGAGAGGAGCTTACAAATGCGCACGCAATAATGATATTTATTTTTCTTTTTTGTTATTCATTTAATGTTAATGAATAACATTTAATACTTTAAATTTTGATAAGAAAATTGACAAAATTAAAAACAATTTAGAAAATTTCAGAAATTTCTTTAATTTTTTGCACGTTGTTAGTTTTATTAAATCAGCCAATAATATTGAATTTTGTAATGACGTCATAAAAGCAATTTGAACGTAAAAAAAAAAAAAAAAAAAAAAAAAAAAAAAAAAAAAAAAATAAAAAAAAAAAAATAAAATATAATTATATAATATATATATATATATATATATATATATATATATATATATATATATATATATATATATATATATATATATATATATATATATATATATATATATATATATATATATATATATATATATATATATATATATATATATATATATATATATATATATATATATATATATATATATATATATATATATATATATATATATATATATATATATATATATATATATATATATATATATATATATATATATATATATATATATATATATATATATATATATATATATATATATATATATATATATATATATATATATATATATATATATATATATATATATATATATATATATATATATATATATATATATATATATATATATATATATATATATATATATATATATATATATATATATATATATATATATATATATATATATATATATATATATATATATATATATATATATATATATATATATATATATATATATATATATATATATATATATATATATATATATATATATATATTAATATATATATATATATATATATATATATATATATATATATATATATATATATATATATATATATATATATATATATATATATATATATATATATATATATATATATATATATATATATATATATATATATATATATATATATATATATATATATATATATAGAATTGAGCGACACCAAAATTTTAACCGATACCAATAATTTAAAACCATACAATACGATACTTCTAGAATTTACCGATGCCAATTTTTTTTTACTGAACTCAGGAAGGTTGAAACAAGCTTAATTGAAAATATTTAATGAAAATAAAATTTAGGTTTTCTGCTATCCGTAATGTCGTTATTTTGAAGTCACATTGCTAAATAAAACTATTGATATAGTTGATATAGGATTGGTGTCACGAAGAGTTGCAGCCTCCATGCCATAGCGCACGGACTATTTTCTTCATTAATTTCTACAACATTCATGGTCTTCAATCCAATTTCCACTTTGTTGAACACCATCTTTCTTCTATACCTCACCTCTTATTGTTGACAGAAACTCGGGTGCTTGAAGTATTCCGATAGTAAACCATTTAATTTCTGTTTCCTACTACTGCCTCTATTTTCAATTTTCAGCCAAAGGAGGTAGTCGTACATATATGTTGGCAACGATTTTATTTGCTCTCGTGTCTCTAATTTTGAGTCTTCTAAATTTTGATCTGTATCTGAAAGGTAATTACATGAAAAGCAAACAACTGGGGTGGCGAGAAGAAATTACGAAAGAGTCACATGGAATGACGTCACAACCTCTAAGAATTTTGCTTAGAAGGAGAAGAATTGTGATCTATCCAAGAAAGAAAGAGATACGAGAGAAAGAAATACCGATAATATTAAGAACAGATGAATATTTGACTTGGATATTTTCGAAGATGTCATGGTTGTGTGGAAAATTGCGTCGAGTAGAGAGATGGAGGGACTGAATTTTTGAGGCATTGAAAAAGGCCATATTATTATCTTTGCTCCAATTTGAAATACGAGAAAGATCAGGGGTTAATGGCTTCAAGGCTACTCTCCTTGCATACCCATATATATATATATATATATATATATATATATATATATATATATATATATATAATATATATATATATATATATATATATATATATATATATATATATATATATTAGTAGGTGTATATGTTGTATTCTATGGTTGAACTAAAATCGAGAAGGGTATGTTTTAGCAACACCACCAAACAATTGAACATTTATTAGAAAGCTTTCTTATTCCGATAGCCAAAGTAAGAATTAAATATGAATATTCTTCAAGGGGTAATGCCCCATGAATCAAGGCCTTTATGCTTGATTGACTTGTTAATTTAGTTCAACATCGTTGTTATATTCAGCTCTGCAATTGAACGTCTGTTCTCCGTAGGCATGAATATCTTATCTTGATGATCAAAATGTCCGTTCTCCATAGGCATTAATATCTTGATAAGGAGAACGAACCACCTATCCTGTTAGATGCCAACTTTGAGAGACTGATGTTTATGAAGTGAAACCAGTATCACTTCAAGACAGTATAGAGAAGAAGAATGAGACCCAGTATTGGGAATGCATAAGTTAGATTCTTTTTCAAAACATTTTTCATGTGAATTATTTGCTTCTAAATACGTTTTATTCGCTTAAAGCGATTTGCAAAGTAAATTTCCATTCTCTAACTTATACCATATTAAAATAAATCGTTTCATTTGTTTATTTAATTAATTATTTAGCAACCATCATAATCATCATTCGATCTTGGCATGTTGTACCTTTTTGAAAAGTTCCATGTCTAACGTGTAAGTTAGACATGGAACTTAGTTAGACATATTAAAATATCAGCTTTCCTTAAGAATTCCAGATCTATAAAGCTTAGCCAAAGTAAGAACTTCTTTACTAATGGTATTTATCATATATATATATATATTTTTTTACAACACCTTTGCCTAATTAATTTTGAACTTTGGAAGGTTTATTTTTAAAAGACTTTCAATTTTAATTAATTATTCATATTTAATTCAAGATCACATGAATGGTAATTTGTCGCCAGTAAAAACTACCACCCTTGTGCAATTACCCAGTTGTCCAAACCCTAAATACATTCTCTCTCTATCTCTCATATCTCTCTCTCTCTCTCTATATATATATATATATATATATATATATATATATATATATATATATATATATATATATATATATATATATATATATATATATATATATATATATATATATCATATATATATATATATATCTCTCTATATATTGTTTATACGTATCACCATTTCGCTGGCTGCAAGGTAGGTAGTTGATAAAACTGTCGCCATCATTTATGAAGAGTAAATATGACAGAAGAATGTTTTCAGCCATTACCTTGCCACCAGGCGAAGAAATTTTGAAATTTATTTTATATGATTCAAGTACTTATAGAAATTCAGCTTCACTCTGACAAGAATTCAAATTTCAAATTAAAATTTTTCAAATATTTTTTAAATTAAACTTTTTTTTTATTATTATTATTGTTTTGTATTTAAAAATTTCAGTAAGAGCTGTCCCAAAAAAAATTTGGTTGAATTTTTTTTTTTTCACATCACATTTTTGAGAAATCATCTTAGGCTTTCAGTCCATAGGCGCAACCAGAAAATTTTTTCTGGGGTGGCGGCGGGGCCATGGCCATGGCCCCCTTCTATCAGAGAATTTCAATTTGTCTGTTATAATTTTCTTATTAACTTTATTATTGTTATATATATATATATATATATATATATATATATATATATATATATATATATATATATATATATATATATATATATATATATATATATATATATATATATATATATATATATATATATATTGTTTATGTGTGTTGTTTTAGGTTCGGAGTTTGATCTAAAAGAAATACAATGAATAAATATCAAGCTTACCTTATTTTGAAGCCACATAAATGAAGAAACGACGCGATTTTAAACAATGAGAAAGTGAATAAAATACTTAGGTAATTATAAAGTAAATACGTGGCCAGCTAATTCTCCCACAGTTGTAATTCAAAGCTTATGACGTCACTACCCCAAATGGAACAACCCCAAAAGAAAGAGAGGATTTCATAAAACGCCTGTCACAATTAATTAAAGCACAAAGAATGATGAAACGTAAGTTATGAATGGCAACAATGTTTAAAGAAGAAAATACTATCGCAAGTAATTTTGGCATTTCAAAAACAAGCGAAATTTAAATATATGACGAATGCTTTCACAAGGAGAGGAAGAGGAACTCTGTAAGGTAGAAACTCTCTCGCAAGATTTTAGGGCTAGGGACAAAGTTGTTTTACAAATCGCTTTTTTTGAGTAAGTTTAGTTGGAGATACTCCCCTATAAATACGTTATGAAAGGTTTTGGAGCAAATGAAACCGTCTTCAATCGAGGACTCCTCCTCTGGACTATAAATGGGTCGGCCGGAGCCGAAGAAGCTGACGGAGAAAGAAGAGACACTACATGCGATGAGGCAGAATCCACAGGATTGATACCAGGAGCAGAGGATGCAAATTCTGCGGATGAATAAGCGGATGAGGAAGATGCAAGGTCTGAGGATGGCGGAACAGATGAAGAAGCAAAAGCGGAAGATGTAGATTTTGAGGATATTGGAGCAGATGCTGCAGACAAAGTGGAATTAGGTACAAAAGGTATTTCGATATAGACAATGTCAGGCCTGCCATTTGAAAGTTGTAAAATGAAGCACCGGTTGAAGCGCTTAAGAACTAAGAAGGGACCTGTATATGGTGCCTCTGAAGCTCGCCAGATGCGATTGACTAGGACATGCATATGAGTATATGTTTTCAAGGTTTCTGGTATATAAGAAGTGCCCTGAGATGGGTTAAGAGGAAGAACAACGCGTTTCCTCATATGAGATATAAAATTTCTCATGGAGATGTCGAAGTCCTGCTTCTGAGTGTTGGAAGCATAGAGGTCAGCATTACACGAAGGAGTTTGTCAGTAACAGTCTGAAACGGTGAATGCCCAGAACTATTGGGGATACAACCTAAGAGATTAGTGCACTTTCGTTTTGTGAAAGTCAGCTTTTCAAGTCGAAATATATACCTGCATCGATCCTGAGCTGAAGGAGGATGAACAAGAGTGATATATCAAATATTATGGAATAAGTTATTATTATATATATTAAAAGAGTTAAAGAGTTAGAGAATGATTCCTTAGATACATTGGTCGTTTCTCAGACAATAGGAAAAAATTAGGGTGAAAGTTGGAGAGGTGGTATTTAACATTCATAGTTAGTCAGTCGTGAAATAAACGGTATATATATATATATTATATATATATATATATTATATATATATATATATATATATATATATATATATATATATATATATATATATATATATATATATATATATATATATATATATATATATATATATATATATATATATATATATATATATATATATATATATATATTATATATGAGACCGACTGGTCCCCTTCTCTTACCCCACCAAACTTTGATCCCACCCAGAATTTTCAGTCATAAAATTCTAAATTCAAGTATTTTCTTATATATTATATATATATATATATATATATATATATATATATATATATATATATATATATATATATATATATATATATATATATATATATATATATATATATATATATATATATATATATATATATATATATATATATATATATATATAGGAACGATTAAACTTTGGAACGATAGCTTTCACGGGTAATTCCTAATCATTTGAAAAAAAGAAGAGTATTTTGTAAATGTGGAACGTGTGCAGAAGAAAAAGCTAGTCTAGGTCCAGATGTTTTCCAAGTCTGGGCCATGATAAATAATTAAGAAATATTGTTTTTTAGGCCTAGACTGTTAATAGTGTACATTATTAATTTTTTGTCTGTATTTCCTTTAAATAAGTGAAGATGTCGCGTTCTTATCAAAGACCCGAAAATGCGCTCAAAAGAGCAAATGGTAAGTTTTAAGTGTTATATTTCCAAATTCTATTTCTTTCTCTAAGTTAAATTTATCCAATGGTAAGTTACTTGAATGTGTAATTATTGATAATGGGTAGATATAGATTTCGAACACGTCGGATAAATGGCATTTTTTCTCAAGTAACTTTAAGAACTAGAAATTTATGTTTTGTGCATCTAGCATAAGAATATGGTATAATGCTTGGTAATTGTAGCATTCACAGTAGTGGAATTTTTTGTACAGACTAGGTTTCTGAAACTAGCAACATACCTACCCATTGCAAGTTTAACTAGAACTATGAAGAGGGATTTGAAACTATATATTATTAATGTTTTAATTTATCATTTTTCTAAAAACTTAAAATATAAATTTGGTAATAATTTGATATAGCACGAACCTCTCCTATTTTCACTATATTGAAAATATGAAGTCAAAATATGTTTATTAAATAAATAAATAAATTTGCAAATAAATTTTTGTTCTGGAACTTTTTCCCAGTGATCCGAAATTCTAATATTCTTAAAAAAATTCCTACCATTTTATTTGCATCCTACTTTCCCATTCTAGTCCTGCAACCAATGTAGGTAATATTGCCTGACACTATATGTTTCCTACCACTTGCTTTTATTTTATTCTCCCAATCACATTCTTGTAGCTTGCTATCAGTTCTTCTGACCCTCTATAACATATGTCATTTGTTCCAAAATAACACAATCACATCTGCATTCCACATTTTTTTCAATAATCTCTCTACCCTGACCACAATATCATTAACTTGTGCACCTGGATAACATACCCTCATTTGTTTCTTTTTATCCGTTATTACTAAAAGTCCCTCCCAAGTATCGTATCTGAGAGTCATCAATCAGTAATGTCTCAGCCTTCCCCTTGGGAAACCCAACATCACAAATGGCCATCTGAAACAAATCTGTTACTGCAGATCACAGGACTAGTATCCCTCGAGATCCTAATTTTGTTTCCATTCTCTATAACATTCCATCTATCTGCAGTCCTATCAACCTCTATTAGCACTTTCCCTCTCAAATTCCTGCCTAGGTGAGTCACTAGGTCTATTACCTCCTTTATCTTACAATTAGTCTGCCCCCTCAATATTTCTTGCCTACATGAGTCCCTAACCTCTACTAAGTCCCTAACTAACCTTTTTCCTAACACTTCCCTCTCTTCTCAACTCAGACACCCATTCACTCAGCCTACCTACTTCCAACTGCAAAGATTCAGACCTTTTATTCCCTTTTACCTTAGCCAACTCCTCACTTAACCTTTCAATCACCTTCCTCATCAACACATGTTCTGCTTTCAGAATACAAACAGTACATTCACTAACATTCTCTCCTCTCATATTTCCACAGATGCCACATACAAAATAAGATACTCAAATTATAATTAGGCTACTAAAGGACCTGCAGACTTATTATAATCAATTTGTTCATATAAATCTTTAATCATCAAGTCAATATTGATATTCTTCATCAGAGCTAACAACTTTATCATATCTTAATAGGACCAATCTTTCTATTATTATTTTTATTATTATTATTATTAAATTTATAAAAACTAAAGAATTTCTCCAGATCTTTATTGTTTTTGCCAAGTGAATTTCTGAATGTATTTTAGATGTCTTTATTACCTTATTTAATCCATTCCTTTTTCTCTTATAACTTTTTAAATCCATTGTTACTGTCTTTGAACCTCTTTAACCATGTTTTTTTTGTCCCTAATTTTATCCCTTATCTCCCTACACCAATTGGACTTTCTGTTCTTTGCCCTAATTGCTCTGACTGTAAAGCATTCTAACTAAATTTATCCAAGATTAATTTGAATGTTTCCCACATTTGAAAACAGTTTTAAATTTAATCCTCAAATTCTTTATCCTAGTCAATTGCTCCAAGTATGTTTCCGTATCTATCTGAGTGTGCATTTTTAAAGTCAAAAACTTTAACCTTGTTTTCCGCTAAATATGGTTTAATTATTACATTTAAATTAAACATTATTATATTGCCCAACTTATTTTACCTCTAAAAATTTTGTGTAGATTGGTTAAAAAATAAAAAAATGATTTCAACTTTTTTCTGGTTAGTTTAACCCCATTTCAGAGCATTAATATTTTTGCAATGGTAAAGAAAATTTACATTATTTTATATGAAAACTCTTTATTTTTCTTATTTTCTAACTCCACTAAGTTGAATTTTATTGTAGTCAAAATATTTTTTTGGGGGGGAAAAATTTGATTGTAGTCAAAAGTTTCCAGCAAACTGGTAATTTTTATGAGGTAATCAGTCCTGTATGTCATGTATTTATTTTAGATATTTCTTTCTATCCTCTTAATTCACCTATGAACTTGTGTTCTAGAATGTGGTAAGAAGTTAATTACGTCTTACAAAGCTTTTTTTTTTTCTTGTTTTCCATATATGGATATAGTGACTTTAAACTTATTTATTCTTAAATTTATCATATGTACATTTTTGTAATATCTTTGGCGAAAAAAAAATATCTTATGCACATTGGCAGTCATTTGTGTCATTTAAAATATTTGGAGCTTGAGAAATTTATAGGTTTGAAAATTTTTTTTAGGTTCAGTATAGCTTTATAAGGGTGATTCTTAAGTTTATTATAACTTTTTTTAATTCTGGAATTGTTTTAGCTAAAGAGGTTCATAGGAGTTGTAGAATCTAGCTCCTTCCTCAAATCCATACTATATGCACATGGTAGAACTTGGAACAGAGTATTTCCACCCATTTTGTAAAAGTTAGATAGATACCTTATTTATTTTCCTTATATGTATATTCTCTGAAATGTGATTCTCATTTCATTACTTTATAATATTCTCCTTGGAAGCTTTTGCTTTATAAGTTTGTTTGCAAAACACTAATGCTTTAATAAAACATATTTTTGGTTTCCATATAAAAATTAAGTTTAGAGTTATTAGAAATTTTAAATTACTAAGTAATATTTGAAGTATTGTTGGTTATTAAAATCGTTTTATAAAAAAAATAAAATATCACAAAAGGCTTAATTTTTCCAATTCATATGTAACAACTCTCCCCCCTCCCTCTCTCCATAATTTTAAGATAGTTTGTAAACAAATTCTACTGTAGCAGATTGCTTAAGTTGATACAAAGAACACAAAACTATCTTTAAATCCTGCAGATCATATTTATTAAATATCCCAATTCTTTATTAATTACATTGCAAGTAGACATGTACATTATTTAATGTTAGAAAAATATTTGCAGTTTATTCATTTTAATCTTATTTTTTTTCATCTAGAATTCATCGATGTTGGGAAACCAAGTCGTGCCTTGGAAGTCCTCTATGAGGTTATTAAGAGGGGCAAAATGCGTACCAACTATTCAGAAAAACTGCTTGAACCTATTATGTTCAAGTACTTGGAGCTATGTGTTGACCTCAAGAAATCGCACTTAGCCAAAGAAGGTTTATACCAATACAGAAATATATTTCAAAGTGTTAATGTTTCTTCACTGGAGACAGTTGTCAAGTTTTACCTTGAGCTTGCAGATGAAAAGACTGAATCTGCAAGGAAGGAAAGTCATCAAGCTGTCGTTGATATTGATGACTTGGATAATCTTGCCACACCTGAAGAAATCTTGCTTTCCGCAGTGTCTGGAGAAGATGCTCAGGTTTGAAAATTTGCTTATTAAATTTTTATGCGCTAATTTGATGCAAACATGTTATTATATTTTTAACTTACTAGCAGTTAATTATTTATTTTTCTCATTATTTTAGGATCGTAGCGATAGAACTATATTGACACCATGGGTAAAATTTCTCTGGGAGAGTTATAGACAATGTTTGGAGCTCCTTCGGACAAATTCTAGAGTCGAAAAATTATATCATAATATAGCTCAACATGTAAGTACTTTTATTACTAAATGGGAAATATTTATAACAAAATTGTGAAAAACTTATTTATGTTAATCTAAATTGTACTTTCAGGCATTTAAGTTTTGTGAGAAGTACAATAGGAAAACTGAATTCAGAAAATTGTGTGATAACTTACGTGTTCACCTAACTCACATTCAGAAACAGCAGGGTTCTGCCACAGCTGTTAATCTTAACAACCCTGAAACGCAACAGTTAAATTTAGAAACTCGTCTCGAGCAGCTCAATTATGCAATTAAGATGGAATTGTGGCAAGAGGCTTACAAAGCTATAGAAGATATATCAGATTTGATGAAAAAATCTAAGAAAATGCCAAAGCCTCACGTAATGGCCTCTTATTACGAAAAATTAGCTCTCGTATTTTGGAAAGCTGGCAATCATCTTTTCCATGCTGCAGGCATTGTTTAAATTATTTCAACTGTTGAGAGATCAAAAGAAAAATATTACCCCTGATGAACTTTCTAAAAGGGCTTCCATTGTATTGGTAGCCACCTTGGCAATTCCTCTTCCTTCTGCCCACCCAGAATTTGATAGATTCATTGAAACTGAAAAATCAGCCTTAGAGAAAATAGAAAGATTGGCAAACCTTTTGTCCCTTTCAAAACCCCCAACACGTGAAAGTTTGATCAAGTAAGTAGTTCCTGTTATATTTACTTTTGTTGCAATATGAAACGATTAGTAATCCACACTGGTAATTCTTAAATTTTATTTTATGGTTATTTATTTTTTAAGGGATTTGGTTAGAATGAATGTAGTCAACAGTGTTCCTATTGAATTGCAAAATATGTATCAATTAATGGAAGTAGAGTTCGATCCCCTTCATTTGTGCTGTCGGATGCAGGTACATTTAAATTGGATAAAGGAAAAACCAGACTCTGGTCTTCCCCAATATATTTCAGCCCTTCAGGAAATGACTATTACCCGACTCGTGAAGCAAGTTGCCCAAGGTGTATCAAACCATTACCTTTATCAGACTCCTTGAACTATCAGTTTTCATTACGCCCTTCCACTTGGAGAGAATTCTTGTTGATTTAGTCAGACACAATGACTTACAGGTATGCATAGTAGGACAAATTTGATAACCCTTCATTAGTAGAACAAATGATTATTATATTTAGTCATTGGTAAGCTTTGTTAAATATATCTTATTCTTTTCCAATTCTTTTCCATTTTTTTTTTTTTTTTTTCCAGATTCGTATCGATCATCGGACAAGTTGTGTTCATTTTGGTGTAGATTTGAGTGAGTCTCAAAGGGAGGACCTTCCTGAAGGACCTACTCTTCAAGCTCTTCCTTCAGAAACAATTCGATGCCAACTTGTGCATATGAGCTCTGCTCTGCAGAAGTGTCTTTCACTAATAGCTCCTGATAGTAAAAAGGCAAGTCAACTAGGTTTTCACTATATATATATATATATATATATATATATATATATATATATATATATATATATATATATATATATATATATATATACTATATATATATATATATATATATATAATATATTTGGCATAAATATATGGAGTGAATGAGAGGTATATTGTTATATGAGTGGTGGAGTTGTGTAAAAGGGAGAGGTAGAATGGGGGCCAGAATAGTTTGGGTAAGATTAAGGTTAAGAAGGGAGTATTGGGTTTTTATTTGTGCGTATGCACCAGTGGTAGGAGCAAATGAAAGGGAGAGAGAGAGATTTTGGGAGAGTCTGAGTGAGTGTGTGGGAAGTTTTTGATGGTAGGATCATGTTTGTCTGTTGGGGGATTTGAATGCAAGGGTGGGGTAAGAAGAGTGATAGGGTAATAGGACCTTTTGGAGTAGATGGGGAAAATGAAAACGGAATTGAAATGGTTGGAATGTGTGCTGCAAGGGGTCTTATGATTGGGAATACGTGGTTTGAAAAGAAAGAAAATCATAAATATACCTGGGTGAGTGGTGTGAATGGGGAAAGGGGATTGTTGGATTTTGTGTGTGTGAGCTGGGAATGGAGGAGTAGGTTGTTGGATGTTAATGTGCTGAGGGGAGCTGCGATGGGTATTTCGGACCATTATTTGGTTGGCGAAAATAAAAGTTAAAGGAGGTTGGGAGGGAGGGGGAGGGCGGTGGAGATAGTACGAGTGGAGAGGTTAGAAGATGAGGAAAAGAGAAGTGAATACACAAGAGGGATAAGAGAGAAATGGGAGGAGGTTGGAGGGAGTGAGGTGGAAGGGGTGGAAGAGGAGTGGAGTAAACTGAAGGGAGCGTTGGTGGAGGTTGCGAGGAGAGTGTGTGGGGTGAAAAAAATAGGTAATGGTAGAAGAAAGGGGAGTGAGTGGTGGAATGAAGAGATGGAGAATATGATTAAAAGGAAAAAGGAGGCTTACTGCAAGTATTTGAGTACGAGGGAGGGTAGGGATTGGGAAGAGTATAGGGAGAGGTGTAGGGAGGTGAAGAGCGGGAGGTGGGAGAAGGGTTAGAAAGTTGGCAGAAAATTTTAAGGAAAGGAGTAAGATGTTTTGGAAGGAGGTAAATAAAGCGAGGAGAGGGAGAGAGGGGGAGAAGGAGTGAGGGGGGAGGATGGTGATGTGGTGCAAGGAGAGAGGGAGGTGGGGGAGAGATGGAAGAGACACTTTAGTGATTTGTTGAAGGGGGTGGGAGGCGAGGAAGTAGTGGAGAATAATGAGGGGATGTTGTTAGAAGAAGATGGTAGTATTAGTAGAGAGGAAGTGAGAGTAGCTGTGGGAAAGGTGAAGATGGGAAAGTCAGCAGGAATGGATGTATATTTGAGATGATAAGGGTGGGAGGGGGAGTGATAATTGACTGGTTAGTAAGAATGTTTAATGTGTGTTGGGGAGAGGGAAAAGTACCTCAGGAGTGGCAGGATGCTTGTGTAGTGCCAATATATAAAGGGAAGGGGGATAAGATGGCGTGTAAGAATTATAGGGGGATAAGCTTGCTGAGTGTAGTAGGAAAAATTTATGGGAAAGTTTTGGTAGCGAAAGTGAAAGATTGACAAGAGAGAGAGTATTCAGTTATATCAACAAACGGAGAGAAAAGAAATGATCACCAGAGGAACGTTGATCAGCAGGCAGAGAATCCATCATCCTGGTGGAAGCTTTTCAGGCCTCTGACTTTATACCACCGAAGTATGGTATATTATATTTGATTGTAGTTTTTTTTTCAGTTATAGTTCATAGGTATCATCACTGTCTAGTGTATAAAATAAGGATTGTTTTAATTGACTGATTTTAAATTTAAATTCCATTGTAGAAAGAGATGGAGCCCATTCGCGCGCAAACTATTCAGTTATATCATCAAACCCGCCAACGTGATCACCAGAGAATCCTCCAGCGGCAACACATCATCGAAGAGAGAAAAGAAATGCTGGAAAATCAGAATCTTGAACGAGAGGAACAACTTCGGAAGGCACAAGAGGAGCAATTGAAGAGGCAAAAGGAGGAAGAGCAGGAGAGATTGAGAAGAGAGGCGAGTAAGAGGGAGAGAGAAAGGCATGAGGAACAGTTGAAACAAATTCACACGAAGCAGATTAAAGATAAACTGATGCAGATCAGCAAGACTTCTTATGGTCAAAAAATGATTGAGAAGATTGATAAAGAGGTAATAATTTATTGCACATAATTTTTGTATAGGGCCTATTTAATAATATATTTTTTTTTAAAAATTATTCTTTTCACAATTTTAGGAATTACTAAACCTTGGAGCCGAAGAAATTCTTCAGAGACAAGTAGAAGAACTGGAAAAGGAGCGAAAGGAATTGCAGAAGAAACTGAAATCTCAAGAGAAGAATGTGGATTATTTCGAGAGAGCTCGTAGACTCATAGAAATCCCTAGACTTAAGAAATCCTTAGAGATGCAAAGGGAGAAAGATAAGGACTTCTGGGAGACTCAGGAACAGGAGCGAGTCTCGAGGTTAATTGAAGAACATCGCGTAGCCTTGGAACACTCGCAGCGATTACATCGTATGTTGCCTGACAGGGATGCTTTTGTCGAGAAACTGATGACAGCTCGACAGTCGGAAACACAGAAGAAATTGAATGACTTTAACGCCAGATTGGAGGTCGAGAAGAAAACGAGGCTAATCGAAAGAAAGGAGCAAAGGTATTATTTTTATTTATTTATTTATTTATTTATTTTGTAATTTTAAAGTTTTTATTTAACATTGAAAGTGATAAAATCATTTAATTTTTCAAATCTTATACAGACGAAGAGAGCGTCGGGAAGCGTATTTCCGCCAGAAGGAAGAGGAAGAGCAGACGAGACGAGACGAAGAGTTGAAGAAGCAGAGAGAGGAAGGAGGAGAGACTCGAATTGGAACACTCCAAAAAGGAAGAGGAAGAGAGAGCCAGACGCAAGGAACTCGAAAAGGAAGATGCCCAAAAGAATCATTTGGAAAGAAGTAAGACATTATTATTATTATTATTATTAACAACTACTTCTGTTAGTATTCTAGCATCTGAAACATTAATATAATTTACTCTTATTATTATTGTTACTATTATTATCAATAGTAATACTAGTATTCTTTACTTACTGTTGTTTTTTCCTTTGTTTTAGATGGTGAAATCAAAGATGAACGTTCTGGACCATGGAGAACTAAAAAAGGTAAAATATTTTTTTTTTCTTTCATTCAGAGTTTCTTGGTTACGACTTAAGATAGCTGGAAACCCCTCCCCCCTCCCCCTTTTTTCTTCTTTCAAATGTTGAATTAATGTTTGGTAAATCCAAATTTAAAAGTGTAGAAAATAAATAATATATAATAGTAATGTTTTAAAGGTGAATTTGGCCTGACGATGCAAGAATGGAGCCTATTGCCAATTGAAATTTTGCTTTTTAACTTTTTATGCAATACGTACATATTATTTTATATCTTAATATTTCAATAATTTACTGTGTAAATTATCATTTTTATTCAATTTTTTTATGAATTTATTTATTTATATTTAAATTTTTTTTTTCAGAGGAACCTGCAGAAGATAACGCCGCACCAACAGGACCATGGCGCCCGAAGAAAGGTAATTATTATTTCTAAACGTAGTAATATTAAAAATAGTATTACTACTTGTCGGAGTACTTGTATAATTTTTTGTGTATATTTCAGCCTCAGCGTGGAGGCAGAAAGAACAAGAGAAACTGGATGTTTGGAGGGTAAAGGAAGAAGAACGCGAGCCATTATCCGAAAGACTATCCAGTCGAGACATTAGGAAAGACGAACCGCCCTCGAGACAAACCTGCTCGTCGTGAAGATGAATTTTGGAGGGGGGACGAAGGCCCCAAAGACGAACCACGTCGGGAAGAGAGGTGAGAATTGAAGGCTGTAGTAGTCTTGTTTCTTTTTCTTTTTATGTAGTTAAATTTTCTTGACATTTTTTCTTATTTGTAACAGGAATGATTGGCGCAGTGGTCCACGAATCTTACGCGATGAGAAGCCTTCTATGAACAGGGATACGGTGGACCGTGGAATTGACGGGGATAAGGATAAGGACATCGAAAAGGCTCCTGCTCGTGATATGGAACGAGGACCAGTAAGAGAGAAAGAAATTGAAAGGGGTTCCCCACCACGTGATCGGGAGAGAGACTTTGATAAAGGACCACCACCTCGTGATCGAGGAGAAAGAGACTTTGAAAGAGGACCACCTTCTCGCGATCGAGATAGAGACTTCGAAAGAGGACCTCCGCGTGATTTCGATCGTGGTCATAGAGGGTTTGATAGAGGTCCTGGTTCTCGTAATTTCGATAGGGGCCCGCGAGATAGGGACTTCGAAAGAGGTCCTCCACGCGATCGAGATAGAGATTTTGAAAGGGGCCCTAGTAGAGATTTCGAAAGAGGACCACCTCGTGACTTCGAGAGAGGTCCACCTCGTGACTTCGAGAGAGGTCCACCTCGTGACTTCGAGAGAGGTCCACCTCGTGACCGCGATAGAGACTTTGAAAGAGGACCCTCCAGAGATTTCAGAGGAGGAAGAGATAGAGATTTTGAAAGGGGTCCACCAAGAGACTTTGACAGAGGTCCTAGGGACGGCGGCCGTTTCCGAGACAAAGACGGAGGACCCTCACGGGCTGATGAGGAAAGTTCTTGGAGGAGATCTGAACCATTACCCGAACCAAAAAAAGATGGATTCCGAAGGGGGGATAGGGAAGATGGATTCAGAAGGGGAGATAGGGAAGATGGATTCAGAAGAGGGGATAGAGAAGATGGATTCAGAAGAGGGGATAGGGAAGATGGATTCAAAAGAGGGGATAGAGAAGATGGATTTAAAAGAGGAGATAGAGAAGATGGATTTAAAAGAGGAGATAGAGAAGATGGATTCAAAAGAGGGGATAGAGAAGATTTTAAAAGGGGAGATAGGGAAGATTTTAAAAGAGGAGATAGAGAAAATGATTTCAAACGAGGAGATAGAGAAAATGATTTCAAACGAGGAGATAGAGAGAATGATTTCAAACGAGGAGATAGAGAGAATGATTTCAAACGAGGAGATAGAGAGAATGATTTCAAACGAGGAGATAGAGAAAATGATTTCAAACGAGGAGATAGAGAAAATGATTTCAAACGAGGAGATAGAGAAAATGATTTTAAACGAGGAGATAGAAAAGAAGATGGAATTCAAGAAGAGGGGAACCTAGAAAAGTCTTTAACAGTGTGCGTGATGGTCCGTCTGATGAACCTATTCGTAGGGGAGATAAACGCGAAGAACTACCGAAAGGCTCCAAAGAAGAATCTAAGCCTCGCCGTCCCAAGGAAGAAACTGACGAAGACGGATGGACAAAAGTTCGACGTTAATCATGGCGTTATCAAATGCCTTTTATATTATATTTAGGTTGTTTATTAATTATTATATTGTATAATTTTCACTGCTTAAGCAATATATTGTATCTAATGTTTGGTTTATTTTGTTTAACCTTTTTTTTATTTTATATATATATATATATATATATATATATATATATATATAGCTATATATATATATATATATATATATATATATATATATATATATATATATATATATATATATATATATATTGCTTTATCGTCAAGTATGAGAATTCAACAATGTTAATTTTACATTTTTAGTTCTATATTTGTGGATATTAGTACAGTATTGAAAAGTTTGACATCGTAGAATATAATATTTGTTTTAGTTTCATATATATAAAAAATTGGAGTGACATCTTCCTCAAGCAAAACTGGTGAAAATCTTGATTTTTGTGGAATACTTCACTGTAGCAAATATCAGCTTATCTATATAACAAACGTAAATATTAAAATCTAATTTAACCAGTCATTTAATAAATTAATCACATTTTAATGAATATAAAAAAAGGTGATAGGTAGGAAAGTATGGTCAAGTAAGTCAAAGATTTTTAAGAGATTGATTGCAACCAGGATTTAAAATCGCTTTTTCAACCCGCAGTGGCTCTATAAAAATAAGAAAAAACATGTCCTTTCAAAATCTTTATTAAAATACAAGCAAAGATTAAATCTCAAATGAAATTCATAATTTCAAATGCCACTTTTTAACTAAAACTTTTGTTTTCATAAAACAATTGAGTATTTGAAATTTATTAATCAACCGTGTGATAAATATCTCTACTTAAATTTGACTCCTGACAAGCATAATAGGTACTACTTTGGGAGTGTCGCTAGAATTAAAAGGTTGAAAACTGCTGATTTAAAGCATTGGAACCAGTAAAATTCCTAACTGATTATTTGCTAGATTTAATTAAAACGATGATCTGGAAATGCTAAAATAATTATCCGTAATATGTAAACAAATCAATTTCAGTAAGAATATATATATATATATATATATATATATATATATATTATATATATATATATATATATATATATATATATAATATATATATATATATATATATATATATATATATATATATATATATATATATATATATATATATATAAATATATATATATATATATACACACACCTTCTTCCTCTCAACCTTTCTGGCATTTCACAAAAAATGTCAACCCTAACTTTGTTCTTCCTCTCTCCCTTCTCTAGTTTCTTGTGATGACACAACCGCCATTTTACATTCTACTAAAGCTGAACTCTTAGCTCAAACTGATTCTCAAAGATTCTGGAGCTATTTCAACTCCTTCAACCCCTCCAACTTATTTATACGTAATATTGTAATTTCTTTTAAAGAATGTCATTTCTGCTCTCTCTGAGCTTAATACTAAGAATGCGTATGGTCCTGATGGTATTCTTCCTGTGGTTCTCAAAACTTTGGCTTCTGAGTTGCACCCTGCCTTGGTAAACTTTTTTGACTCTACCTCTCCACTTCGACCTTCCTGTCTTTTCTCTCCTTCTTCAGCCTGTGCCGAAGAATGGAGACACTTCTCAACCCTCTAACTATTCTCATTGTTTATCTCTAGATCACATTCGCTGCGGTAATGTTCTTATACTTGCAGCTGTATCACTGTGTTTCTACCAAGATCAAACCTCGATCAACAAAGAAGGGATTATTTGTCCATCACCATTTTCAATTTCCCTAACTTATTTTGTATATAATGTCTGAATATAGTGTGTATAGTAGAATTCGTACATCCTCGCTCGTTTTTATACCTTATTTTCTATGACTTCCAAATTTTCCAATGATGTGCTGTGAATCAGGACTGGTCAGCCTTAATTACGATTAAAATAGTGTTTCGAATTTATTTTTTTTTTTAAATGATTTATATATATATATATATATATATATATATATATATATATATATATATATATATATATATATATATATATATATATATATATATATATATATATATATATATATATATATATATATATATATATATATATATATATATATATATATATATATATATATATATATATATATATATATATATATATATATATATATATATATATATATATATATATATATATATATATATATATATATATATATATATATATATATATATATATATATATATATATATATATATATATATATATATATATATCAGAGTAGGCAAGCATACAATTTACGACTGTTCGAACACAGTTAATCTCGTTATCATGAAACCTGCCCCATTGCGTGAGTCAATCCAACAACTCTCATACCGAACATGTGACCTCAGTCAGACAAGACGTATTCATGCATTATAGAACATTACAAAAGTCGGAAAAGACGAATCCAACTGTAGGAGAGGGGGAAAGTTGGGGGGGGGAGGGAAGTTGAAACTAAGATCCAAGAGGGGCAAATTGTCTGAAAGGGGAAACCCTAGAGTAGATTTCATTGAAAAAAATAAAAAATAAAATAAAATATTTGTTGTGGAGGGGAAAAGGTTTTCAGAAGCATAATTATACACTTAATGTTTATATAAATGTAATGGTAATTAAAATATTAAGCATCAATTTGTTGGGTTTTTAAGAAACAAAATACTCTAATAGTTTTAGAAGGCTGATTTAATCATGAAATAATTTTAAAATTTAAAAACTTTATTAAAAACTTAAAAGAAAAATTTTCAGTAATTTTACTGAGATTTCACAGAGAGAAAATTCCGAGAAGGGGAAAAGGAGGGGAAGAAAATGCTCCCACTTAGATTTTAATAAAGATTATAATCTAAGTCTGAGGACTAACCTTGAAAAGCAAATCTTTTGTATATCCTCACTAAGGCAAGAGAAAGATGCAGGAAGTGGTCATAATTGGATTAGTTTTATTAAAAAGGTTTGGGATGAAGAAGCAAGCAAATTTAAAATCTGGTTGATACTTAAGAGTTTAGATTTTAAAAAAATAATAATAAATGTCCATGGAGAAAAGGTTGACTATATTGAAATAAAGTTGCAAAAGTAGTAACGTCGACTAAGCAAAATTTAGACAAAAAAAAAAAAAGTTAAAATGAGAAATAAAACCATAAGAATCCTAAAATATTGATAAACAATTAATCCATGTGTCAGCTACTCGCATAACTAACGCTAACTTTCGCTGGTTGAAGTCAGCTGATCACCTCGCACTACAACTACAAGGATTCCAATTCAAAGGGCGAATCAAAAATCACAATTTCACTTTATTGGAACACTTCCAATATTTATTTTACAATAACTTTCGTTGTAATTCCAACGACTTGAATTTACATTTCTAAACTCAATTTAAATATACAAAGATTTTTATTATTATCATTATGAGAAAATATTAAAGGATATGTCAAAGAATTATAAAAATAAATATACCAAATAATAAATATTTTAAAACATAACTTAAGTGTAACATTTTTTATATTCTTTGTTTTAGTTACAGTTTTTATTTTAACGCTAAACATTATTTTTCCTTAATAATTTGAGATTTTAGTTTTTAAGGTAAATTATTTTTATTTCCTAAATAGGAGAATTATATATATATATATATATATATATATATATATATATATATATATATATATATATATATATATATATATATATATATATATATATATATATATATATATATATATATATATATATATATATATATATATATATATATATATATATATATATATATATATATATATATATATATATATATATATATATATATATATATATATATATATATATATATATATATATATATATATATATATATATATATATATATATATATATATATATATATATATGACTCTTCTTCATAATGCATTTTGCTCCTACAATGATGGGTACAATATCTACTTCTTCTATATTCCATTATTACATTTGTGTGTAAGCATGTGTCTTTTTAAGCGACTTTTATGATTAGTTTCATAGGAACAGTCAGAACACTTAAATAATTTTACATTTGTGTGTGTAAGCATGTGTGCTTTTAGGTTTCCTTTACGATTAGATTCATAGGAACAGTCAGAACATTTAAATAATTTTATATTTGAGTGCGCAAGAATGTGGCTTTTTAGGCTTGTTTTATAATTACATTCATAAGAACAGTCAGAACATTTATATAATTTTACATTTGTGTGTGAAACCATGTGTGTTTTTAAGCTTTCTCTATGATTACATTCATAGGAGCAGTCAGAACATTTAAATAATTTTAAATTTGTATGAGTGAGTATGTGCCTCTTTAAGCTTCTTTTATGATTACTTTCATATGAACAGTAAGAACATTTATATAATTTTACATTCGTATGTGAAAACATGTGGATTTTTAAGTATCCTTTATGATTGGTTTCATAGGAGCAGTCAGAACATTTAAATAGTTTTACATTTGTGTGTGTAAGCATGTGACTTTTTAAGTATCCTTTATCAATACATTCATAGGAACAGTCGGAACATTTAAATAATTTTACATTTGTGTGAGTAAGTATGTGCCTTTTTAGGCTTCCTTTACGATCACATTCATAAGAACAGTCAGAACATTTATATAATATTACATTTCTGTGCTTAAGCACGTGACTTATTAAGACTTCTTTATGATTACATTCAAAGGAACAGTCAGAACATTTGAATAATTTTACATTTGTGTGTGTAAGCATGTGACTTTTTAAGTATTCTTTCCGATTGCATTCATAGGAGCAGTCAGAACATTTAAATAGTTTTACATTTGTGTGTGTAAGCATATGCCTTTTTAAGCTTCTTTTAATATTACATTCATAGGAACAGTCAGAACATTTATATAATTTTTCGTTTGTGTGTTTACTAAGCATGTGTCTTTTTAAGCTTACTTTATGATTACATTCATAGGAACAGTCAGAACATTTGAATAATTTTACATTTTGTGTGTAGTAAGCATGTGTCTTTTTAAGACTCCTTTAAAATTACATTCATAGGAACAGTCGGAACATTTATATAATTTTACATTCGTGTGTGAAAACATGTGTCTTTTTAAGTCTCCTTTCCGATTACATTCATAGGAGCAGTCAGAACATTTAAATAATTTTACATTTGTGTGTGTAAGCATGTGACTTTTTAAGTTTCTTTTTACCTTACATTCATAGGAACAGTCAGAACATTTAAATAGTTTTACATTTTCGTGTGTAAGCATGTGTCTTTTTAGGCTTCTTTTATGATTAGATTCAAAGGAACAGTAAGAACATTTAAATAATTTTACATTTGAGTGTATACGCATGTGTATATTTAGCCTTCCTTTTTGTTTACATTCATAGGAGCAATCAGAACATTTAAATAGTTTTACATTTGTGTGTGTAAGCATGTGTATTTTTAAACTTCCTTTATCATTACATTCATAGGAACAGTCAGAACATTTATACAACTTTACATTGCTGTGAGTAAGCATATGTCTTTTCAATTTGGATCTCAAATTGTATTCATGATTGCAATGTGCACACTTAAACTTTCTTTTGTTGTGAGTTTTTAAATGAGTCTCCAACTCATCTTTGCTTTTAAAACTAAGATTACAAAATCTGCAACCAAGGTTTTCCACATGATACTGTTTAATGCTTTGTTGATGGACAACTGACCTCTTCTTAGGTTTGCTTCTTGAAATACTTTTCACTTCCAAATCTTTTTCTCCTTCAGCAGCGTTGGTGATAAGACTCTGTGCAAAGCGAATAAAAAAGGTTATAAGAATGTTGACAAAAATTCAAATACTTTTATTAATATCTTCTATTCATCCCCTTTTTACTAACTTTTTACTTTCTAAAAACCAGGACAAAAAAAATCGGGTTCGTATTCTAACTTTAAGTACCATATCTACAACAATTTTCGAAAGAAAATAACGTCACCATCTGAAGTTTTCTTAATATTTCTGAAGGTATCTTTTGAATTAACTAAATATTTGACTGTCAACAATGTAAACGAGTCCATATTTGTAGCTATCATTTGTTTTTCGACTTTTACATGGCATTTTATATAAATTTTTTACATTTATTTTAACAAATATATTAAAATATAACCAAATTTTCAATTTTTTTAAATAAATTTTAAAAATTAAATAAAATACTTGTACGTAGGTAATCATTATAATTTAGTCTATTTTAGAAAACATTTTCTTCAGTTATAATAATAATAACTATTAATAATACTTTATTATTATTTTTTTTAGGCAACCTACAATTCTCTTACAAGTATCAGTTAAATATTTTGAGAACACAACTGCCATGTCAAATAAGAATCAGCTAACTAAAAAATCTATTATTTTGGTATATTTTTGGAAAAACCCACTCTATTGTGCAAATCTTAAGATACTCTAAAAATGGTCAAAAAAATCATCTTACAAAAATGTCACTCATCTAAATTTTAAGAATGAGTTACAAAGAATATAATAAAAAGGTAACTTTTTGGGGGGGGCAGAAAGATAATTGAAATCTTGCAGAGGAATTCTAATCTTGATAGAGTTTAGATGAAACTTATAACTCAGGTTTTTTGTTTTCATTTTGATTTATTAGAATTTTAAAGGTAGTTCTATATGCAGTTTTTTGATTCTAAAAAAATAAATATGAAACCTTTCCGATAACACAGATTTATGAAGGTGATTTATTTGGCTTGCAATCAAAAGTTACTTGCTATTATAATTTACTTCCTTTGATAGCCTAAAATTTGAAATCCGTTTTTTTAATGTAGCTAAAATTCCAAAGAAAATTTTTATTAAGCATACATCACTTTAAAAATAACAACAACAATTATATATATTTTTTTTTGAGTGTGTGTACAGGTGCTGTCGCTGCACACTGGTAAATCCAACACCAGTGATGACACCTAAACTAAATCAAGTCAAAAAAATCGTTAACTGAGGCATGTTAAATTTTAAATAGCAGATTTATTTCCCTAGAAATGCATAGAAATGTTGGAGATTCTTATAAAATGTGCAACAGATGGTCATCAAAGGGAATGATCGTCAAATCAGGGAAGAACTTGAACCAAGACAGGGAGAACTCCCAGAAAAGAGAATAGGAGAATAGTAATACGTACCACAGTACATAGAGGAAGGAAGGGGAAAAAATGAATATAAAAGGAGGAAAAATAAAATTATATAGAGATAATAAAAGAATAATTATGGTAGTACAAAAACATCAAGAAAGCAATAAGGATGAAAATAAGAATGATAATAAGAAAAATAATAATAAAAATTAAGGTACTTGAAATAATAACTGAAAAGGAAGGAAACAGGTGAAATAAGAAGGTAGCTCTTCAAAGACACAGAAATGTCTGGGTCCCTCTCTACTACATGAGGGAGGAGGATAATAATAATAATAATAATTTTTCATAAGTTTATATGTATTTTGACTTTAATTCCTTGCAACTCAATTTTTTGAGAAGCAATGAAGAAAAATTTGATGTTAAAAATATGAGCAAAATATTCCTCTTCGTCTGATTCAAAATGTGCTTCTAAACCCCTTTTCATTTACTTTATTTAGTAATAAAGAAACATTTGTCAGGCTTATAAATTACTATTAAAAAAATTTGATTAATAATAATAATAATAATAAAAAAAATAATAATAATATAATAGAAAAGAAAAGTAATGCATCCTATTTCCTTAATTAACCACCTGTTTCTAAGGTGGATTAAAACCAATTACACAAACGACCTCATAATAATAATAATAATAATAATAATAATAATAATAATAATAAATGACTTAACATACCTTTACATGTGGAGCATTAAACTTCTTTGTGATCATTGCAGGATTTTCTGATTTTATGACATTATCTTTGACCTGTTCTTCTTCAATCCCAAATTCTATTTCTGATTCTCCTGCCTCTGACTTTATAGTAAAAGATGTCATTTCATCTAATTCTTCCTTTTTAATTTCTGGTAAAGAGATGTTTGATTCAATTTGAGGAAAGCTCTGAAAAACAATTTGAGTAACTTTGTAGATACATAACAATTTTAAAAAATATCAAGCCAAAGGGCACTAACAACACAAGAAACAAACTCCTCATTTGAGGGCTAATCAGATTGATTAACAAGACAAAAAAAAAAAAAAAAAAAAAAAAAAAAAAAAAAAAAAATACTGATACAAAGACATAAAAAAATAAAAATTAGAGAAAATTAGGAGGTTTTTCCAAAAATATTTTACTTTAAATTTCTTAAATATTTCAAAAAATCATTTTTCACTTCTTCATAAAATAGTTTGTTTGAAGAAAAAGACAAAAACAAAAATTTTTTTTATTGGAAACCTCAAACCACAAGTGTTTCTAAAGTGACATCAAAGAAGGAGCAATTCTGTTTCAAGGAGATATTTTAACTGTATAAAAGTATTATTAACCTTTGTATAGAGAAGTACTTTTCTTACATTTGAGAGGGGAGGGGGTTCCCGTTTCACCCACCTATGTGGGAGGGGGCATAAGCCCCTTATTTTTAAACTTTTCAAATTTTCTACTGTTCTTAATGATTTTAATGTTTATGACTTCTTTTTAAGTCATTCTACATTTATTTTGCTTTTTCTTCGGAAATTCTTCCCATCTTTTTTTTCAGCAATGATTGTAGATGACCACTGTTAATCCTTTAAATCAATCTTTCTTTAATCTTTATTAATTTTTTCAGTTACAAATTTACATATACAAATATTGTGTAATTTACATGCTTTGATACTAAACTGAAATGGGCTTCTGGAGAGACGAATTAGTCCTTTAAGCCCTTCAGCCTGTTAATCCTTTAAATCAATATCAAATGTAGCAAATTATTTACATAAAATATAATTTGGGATATTTATATGTAAAAATATTTTTAAGTCCTGCAAATTGTCATACTATCCTTTATAATTAATCTTTTATTTCATCTGATTAGGATTTACTAACAAATTTTAAAATATTTCCTTGACTTGGATTTTATTTGGTTGCATAAGAGTAGTTAAGCTGTATTTAACTTTGTGAGATAAAACCACTGATCATTCATTAGTGTTGGTGTTCCTCAAAATTCTTTTTCTCGCCTCAATTCTTTCTACTTTCATTAATGGTGTCGTAGAAGCTATGCATAATTATGTAGTTGATTTCACCTAAAATTAATCCATTTATTCAGAAAATCATTTCATACATGCATTTTTCTGGTTGTAACTAATATTTGGGGGGAGACCATGGAGGAACTGGTTACAAATTTGTCAGAGAAAAAGTGGTTGTTTCCAATATCTCAAAAACTCATTTAATCAACAGTTCCTCACATATCTTTACAAACAACACAAAGGAAGCCTTCCTACATCCTCAATGTACATGCGATTTCCATTTCTAGAAAGATTCACTTTCTCTCCCAAAATAAACTTTCAAGGAGTTAGGCATCACTGAAATACATTCAGAATTTCATCTTACCTGAGGTCTCATTCATAATTACATGGAGTATGAATATACACCATGTCGTAAAGGTGGAGTCTGTACCTTTCATTGATTCATCCTCATTTTTTGTTTATAATCTCACTTTCTAGTCATTGTTATATCACTTTTATACTATCACTATTACCAGTGTTTTGTACTTTCTTTACTAAAACACTATCAACTGGAATGAATCAACACATGCCAGCTTTTAAATTAAGAAAATTTATTAAAAAAATGAAGAGTGAAGAGGTCAATTGAGAAAAGATGACTTATCCCCAAAGAATGGTTTCACAACCAATTTGTATACTGGAAATATCAGATTATACATAATAAACTGTAAACTGTATATTTATGAGAAATTGGTAATACAAAATTTTGTAAAATATACTAAGGATCCAAGAAATTATATATATATATATATATATATATATATATATATATATATATATATATATATATATATATATATATATATATATATATATATATATATATATATATATAATGAACATTACCTGATAATCTTCAGAAAAATCATTTTCTGAGACCAATTCTTCCATTTTTATTTCAATTTCAGATTTGATATCCATTTTTACTTTTATTTTAATAGAAATAACTTTGAAAAAAATTAAAATCTGTCAAGTAGAAATTTAATGACATTACAAAAATATATTCTCATTAATATTTATTAGTTGACTTTAAATTTTAACATTTATCATTTAAATTTTAACATTTTAATTTTTAGGCCTTAATCTGTTTATGGCTAAATAAAATGGACAATAATGCAGTAAAGGTGGAGATTGTTTCTGAGTTTCAATTGTTTATCAAAAATCGAAAATATCGGAGAAGCCTATCGTAAACAAGAGAGTTGCCAGAGGTACTATTACTAGACATATACACAATTATTATTACTTACTTTTCTAGCAGAACCTAATTCGACTTATCATAACCTGAACTACCGAAGTTGCCGCAAAAGAGGCCTAACCTACACAAGAACCACATCCGACCACAATGTAAATAAAATGTAAACTAAAATTCTTTTAGGGATATAGTATCGATTAAAATAAAATATCGACATAAAAAAATATCGAAACTCAGAAACAATCTCCACCTAAGCCCAATAATGCATATTAAAGTTTGTGGCAGTGATTAAAATATAAAAACAAATTATTTTTCAAACTTCATTGCAATAACTTTTGGATACATTTTAACATCACATTAAAACTAGATAAACGTTTTTATAAAGAGATAATAAAAACTTATTTAAGATCAATTCCGAGGTTGAATGAATCTTTTTAGGAAGACATTTTTCTATTTAGTAAATGATACGGAAAAGGGGCATTTATAGAGGAGCATTTCATAGTGAAGAGTTTGGATGTAGCAATATGTGAGATTAGGCCAACATGCAGCATTGTTATTATGGGTAAATTTCACTTTCCCAAAATTTATTGATACTTTTTATGGTGATGTCAGAATCTACACTATCTCTGTGTTCTTTGAGTCAAATCATCTGAAGCACTCCGTAATTTCTTAACATTGACTTTCAAATTTTTTTTAGTCTGACACCATATTGAGGGTGTCAGAGCATTGTATTAGGGAACCTTAAAATTAAATCTGAGTGCCAGCATTTTCACTGCAAAACTTAATTGAGAAAAGTACTGGTAATCTATAGTTTTTGGGTTCATATATGAAAAGGACCATGAGATTTCAGAGAGCTTTACAATATATATATATATATATATATATATATATATATATATATATATATATATATATATATATATATATATATATATATATATATTATATATATATATATATATTAAAAATTAAGCTTAAAAGAGCATCTCAATTCACAATATATATATATATATAGGAACCGACCGGGACCCCGGCCCCAGCTAAAAATCAGGGAAAACCGGGGTTGCCGGCCGGGGTTAAAATGGCAAATTATACAAAAAAAAATTTTCTTTTTTTTTTATTTTCAGCCGATTCTGCTGAAACTTTCAGTGTATATAGATTTTTTACCGGTAAGAAAAGTCCCTTTCTAGCGTTTTTCAGAGTCTATTACGGTTAAAAAAAAAAATTTTTGTGGAAATTTTTCCCTTTTTCAATAGAATGGTGGTGCCAAACCACTTTTTATAATGAGCTGAAAGTTGGACTATTTATTCAAAATTATATGGGCTACAAAAGCCTCTAATAGACTTTTGTTTCCAGAGTTATAGAAAAAATGTTATAAGCCAAAAACTGACCCAACTATAGAAAAAAAAATTTTTTGAACTAAAAAAATCCACCTTTTCAGACAAAATCTTTTTTTAAAAATACAACTATAACATTTCCTATTTTTGGTGTGTATAGAGTAGGGGTGGGGCTACAAATTCCTCTATGTACTTTATTCGATGAGATTCGTTGGTTTTGAGATATAGCCTTCAAAAAGGTCCATTTTTGGCCAAATTTCAAAAATTCCCAAAGTTTTAGGGGCTATATCTCGCTTCAAACAAAGGGCATTTAAAAATGCACTAAATAAAAATTGTTGCCCTGTTCCTCTTCTAAACAATATTCACAAATAAAAAAATAGTAGGTAGCGTTTTTTTTTTTTTAAATAATTTTTCCTCCAGAAGGGTACGATTTTTGCAAAAAAAAATTTCTAGACGTGATATTAAAAATCTATTCCCACCAATGCAAGAAATTGGGGCAAAGGTATTCAGTTAAATTTTCAGCTCATGTGGACCAGTGGTTTGACCCAGTTATTCATTTTTTTTCAAGTTTGGGTCCAAATAACTTTCAAACCGTTATAGACTCAAAAAAAATGCTCGAAATCAACTCAGAACTTCGTGAAAAAATTCACATATTTTGAAAATTTCAGCTCAATCATTCAAATAATAACAAAAAATTTCAAACAAAATATAAGAAAATTAAGATTTTTTTCTTTTCTGTTTCTTTTGACCGCTCCTTTTCTGCTAGTGAATGTTCATCTTTGTGTTTTGATTTTAGATACTCCAAAAAGATTTGGTTGAAATTTTTTTTACTTGTAGCACCCGGAGGTTGTCTTCTAATTTTCTGACTGCAGATGTTACATTTAGCTATTTCGAGCCTATCCTGAAACATTGTAAAGTATTCAAATACTGCAGAAGCTGATCTTTTAGCCATATTGACTGAAAGTATAAACAAATAATAATTTTTAAATAATGTAGCTAAATGATACAAGTTGATACATAGCAATAAAATAAACAATGATATGTATAATTACAGGTTAAATTGATAATTTTATATCTTACATTTTTCAAACTTTACCTTTGGGTCTTACCTAGGTAAACGTGTTAAATCACTATTATGAATTAGAATAAATTTTTTTTTTAATTTTTGTACTTTTTTAAAACTTAACTATACAAAACTGTAATTTTTCTGATTTTTTTTTTAGAGAAAATGCATGTAATCATTAATTTAAGTGAATGTTGGCTATTCTACTCCTTCCTTACAATTAAATAAACCTTAAAGTTTATCTAATTTTCTTAACCTAAAATTTCAGTGCTTTTGACCTCTTTACAAATTTTAGGAAACCCCGGCCATAACCCCGGCCCCGGCCAAATTCCAGCCCCGGTCGGTTCCTATATATATATATATATATATATATATATATATATATATATATATATATATATATATATATATATATATATATATATATATATATATATATATATATATATATATAATATATGCAAATTCTATTCCTGCTTACAACACAATTCATAAGAATTCCTGGAAACTATGTCCTATCTTATCACCACCTTAATTAACAGCTGATCTATATAAACAAACGTAAATATATATTAATACCTAATAACACTCATTTAATTAATTTAAGCAATCACTTAATTTAATTAATATCATAAAGGCCATATGTAGGAAAATAACGTGAGAGTCAAACGGAGATTTTAAAAAGACTTTGAGGCCGCCATGATTAAAAACATTGGAACCAACGAAATTCTTTGAGGTAACCACAAAGCAGTGTTGCCAAATTTTTAACATAAAATAATAATAAATCTCGTTAAAATAATTTATGTAAGTGCTAAAATTCTGCTAAAAAGAAAGAACAAAACAAAAAACAAAATCGTCAAATACTTGCATTTATAAATATTTTTCAGTTAAATGACCAGTTGCATAATTAAAGAATGTATGCATGCCATTTTTGAGATCAAGATTAAAATAAATAATAATAATAATCATAACAACAATAATAATTAAATAATAATAATTATTATTTCTAGAACCTTTTCTATTGTTACATTAAGCCATGCTCTACGGTAAAAATTCAATAAAGATCTTGAAGATTCATCAAGCGAAGTAGAAGGATACTCATTTTACCTATACCAACGTAGAGGAAGAAAGGGTGGAGGTGTAGCACTCTATGTTAAAAGCAATATTGAATCGGTGTTAATTGCTGACATTAAAACAAATCAGGATGTGGAATCTCTGTGGGTAGATATTCTTATGTATAATAAATCATACAGGATAGGAGCATTTTATAGAGCTCCTGATCAGAGTCAAGTATTAGATGAAGATATGGTGAAGGAAATCAAAGTAGCGTGTGAAAATAATGCAAAAGGGGTAGTCATTATGGGTGATTTTAATTTTCCAGACATTGAGTGGAATACTTTGAGTTGCATGGTTAATAGAAGTTCAGTATTTGTAAATTGTATTCTATACAACTTTTTGAGTCAGATGGTTCAAGAACCGACAAGGCAGGCGGCATTGTTAGATTTAATATTAACAAATGATGAGAATATGGTGAATGATATCGAAGTTGGGGAGACTTTAGGAGCTAGTGATCACTATATTATTAGATTTAACTGGAATATGAGGTCTGGGCCCAAATTGCAAGTCAATAGGGAAAAGATATTAGATTTCAGAAACGGAGATTTTAGCAAATTCCGAGCAATGCTCAATGAAATTGACTGGGATAAGGAGTTTGATGGTCAGAATTGTTTCATCATGTGGGAATACTTCAAGGAAATATTGTCTTCCATTCAGTCTGTGTGTTTTAAAGATAAATCCATTAGGGTGGCAAATAGAAAACCTAATTGGTGGAGTAGAGAGATAAAAGAGAAAATCAGTGAAAAGCGTAGATGTTTTAAAAATATTCAAAGGTAGGAGCAGGGTGGAAGATTTGGAACATTATAAGAGAATTAGGAATGAACTTAACCAGTCAATAAGAAGAGCAAAGAGAATGGCAGAAATTAATTTGGCAAGGAAACAGTAATAAAGACCTGAAAAAGTTTTTTAGTTTTATAAATTTAAAAGCAAGGATAAGAAAATTGGCCCAATTAAAATTGATGGAAATTTAGTAAGCTCAGATAAGGAATTGGTTAATATTTTCAATGCTTATTTTGCATCAGTGTTTACTGAGGAAAGGTTGGATAGCAGTTTAGAGACTAATAGTTCTAGTATACATGTAATGAATAGGTGTGACAGCATTTGAAATTGAGTTAAATGAAATTAAATCTTTACTAGAACATATTGACCCAAATAAGGCAGCGGGTCCAGATGGTGTATATGGTAGAATTCTAAAAGAGGGGAGTAGCAGTATTGCAAAGGCACTGTATTTGATTTTTAAGCGATCTATTGCTTTTGGAGAGGTACCTGAAGACTGGAAAACGGCATATGTGGTGCCCATTTTTAAAAAAGGTAGTAAGGAAGATTTAGGGAACTATAGGCCAGTTAGTTTAACATCTCTTGTCGTGAAAATTTTGGAAAAGTTACTGAAAAGTCATATAGAGAAGCATTTAGATGATAACAAGATACTATATAACTCCCAGCATGGCTTTAGAAAGGGTAGATCATGTCAGACAAATCTACTAGAATTTATGGAATATATTACTGAATGCATAGACAGGGGTGATCCAGTTGATGTTATATATTTAGACTTTAGCAAAGCTTTTGATAAGGTACCCCATGTTAGGTTGATGCAAAAGTTGTCACAGTGTGGTATAAATGGTATGGTACACAATTGGATTAAAGAGTGGTTAAAGAACAGAAGGCAGTGTGTATTACTTAATGGAAATAAGTCATTATGGGAAACGGTGAAGAGTGGGGTCCCACAGGGTTCTGTGCTGGGACCACTTTTGTTTCTTATTTATATAAATGATTTAGACAAAGGCCTTAAATGTAAGGTTTCTAAGTTTGCTGATGACACCAAAGTGGTTACCTCAGTAAGGAATAATGATGGATGCATAAAGCTTCAAAGTGATCTAGATAGACTTCTTGGTTGGGCAGAGAGGTGGCAAATGAATTTTAATAGTAAAAAATGTAAAGTTCTTCATGTAGGTTACTCAAATGAAAGATTTAATTATGAAATGAATGGGGAGTGGCTTGAGACTGTGGAGCATGAAAAGGATTTAGGTGTGATTATTAGCAGTAATCTGAAGGTGGGTGATCAATGTTTGGAAGCAAGGAATAGAGCAAATAAGATGTTAGGTATAATTAATCGCAATGTAGTTTACAAGAGCAAAGAGGTTATAAGCAAGCTATATAATAGCTATGTTAGGCCAGCATTAGAGTATTGTGCACAGGTTTGGGCTCCTCATTTAAGAAGAGACATAGATATGCTGGAGAGAGTCCAACGTAGAGCAACAAGGATGATTTCTGGCTTTGAAAATAAGAGCTATGAAGAGAGGTTGAAAGAGTTAGGAATGTTCTCGGTTGAAAGGAGATTTCTCAGAGGGGATATGATACAAGTTTACAAAATATTTGCATCTGGCAGTAATACAGAGATTGAAAAATACTTTATAGTGGACCAAGGAAGAGTAACTAGAGGACATGATAAGAAAATTAAAAAGAAGCCATGCCATCTCGATCTAAGAAAGTACTCTTTCAGTAATAGAGTTGTTAATTTTTGGAATGACTTGCCACAAGAGATTGTTGATTGTGATTCTCTTGTCAAATTTAAAAAGGGGCTAGATAGATATATGGATAGTTTAGGTATTATATAGAATAACTTGACTAAGCCAAATTGGTGGGTATATTTGTATTTTAGATCAACCTATGACCAAGCCTAATTGGCAGTTTATTTTTTTGTAGTGGGTGATGGTTCATTGAATATTGCATGTAAAACTGGCCTTGGTGTTATTTTTTATCTTTGCATGAGTAAACTGATAACTAGGGATAGGACAGACCTAGTCTTTGTGCATGTATTAGTATTGATAGTTAATATTTGTTTGGACTGGGACAGTCTCGATAGGCCCTTGTGGCTTCTAACTGTCTCTATTTTTCCTATGTTCCTATGTTCCTATGTTTCACACCTGCTGCAATATTCTGCTGACTACTGCAGCGAAAATTGAAGATTGAAAGTTCTATCTTTATTCTTTAATTTTCGCTGCGATAATCCTGAATGGTTACGTGATGTAAACAAATATTGAGGAATTATGATTAGACCCAGTTTATTTTTATATTTATTTTTTTAAATAAATTTTCCTTGTAAGCATTCTTACTCAAATTGATTTGTTTACATATTACGGATAATTATTTTAGCATTTCCAGTAATTAAATCTAGCAAATAATCAGTTAGAAATTTCACTGGTTCCAATGGTTTAAATCAGGGTTTCTCAACCTTTTAATCGTGGCAAGACCCCCAAAGAAGTATCTATTATATTAATAAAAGTATTAATGCTTAATTACAGTATATATGACTGGTGCTTTAATAAGAATTACGGCTTACATAATTTTGATTACATAGGAAAAATAAAGAAGTAAGAATCCATAAGGGCATTTATTTCATTACTGTCCCAGTCAAGCAAAAGTAGGGTAATAGTTTAGTCCATCACAATGAATTTGTTTTTCACTATAATGAAAATATAAAGACAAACTGCTCATACCATATTTAAGATTGGAAAAGTAAAAAAAGAAAAACTACAAAAAAATTTAATATAGCATTAAAGTATTGTGCACAGGTTTGGGCTCCTCATTTAAGAAAAGACATAGATATGCTGGAGAGAGTACAACGTCGAGCAACAAGGATGATTTCTGGCTTTGAAAATAAGAGCTGTGAAGAGAGGTTGAAGGAGTTAGGAATGTTCTCAGTTGAAAGGAGATTTCTCAGAGGGGATATGATACAAGTTTACAAAATATTTGCATCTGACAGTAATACAGAGATTGAAAAATACTTTATATTACAGAGATTGAAAAATACTTTATATTGGACCGTGGAAGAGTAACTAGAGGACATGATAAGAAAATTAAAAAGAAGCCATGCCATCTCGATCTAAGAAAATATTCTTTCAGTAATAGAGTTGTTAATTTTTGGGTAATTGTAGCGTTCGTAGAAGTGGATTTTTTCGTACGAGACAAGGTTGCTAATATACCTACGCGTTGGGTGTACGACTAGAACTACGCGTAGGAATTTGAAACTAACAACATAGCCTAAGAATTTCTGATGCGACAAGGTTGCTGGATCATTGGCGTTACAAAAAAAATTAAAAATTTTATATATATAATATATATATATATATATATATATATATATATATAAAATAATAAAAATAATAAAATAATTATAATAATAACAATAAAAATAATAAAATAATAATAATATAATGGTGTAGTGTAATAATAATAAAAAATAAAATAATAATAATAATAATAATAATAATAATAATAAAATGGTGTAGTGTAAATAATGAATAATATAATAATAATAATAATAATAATAATAATAATAAATAATAAATGTAGAGAGAGAAAATATAATGAAAATTTTATCACCACAACTCACGGGTCGGGGGGTACGGGGGGGCAGAGCCCCCCGTAGACAAACGCTTGTGTGCCATGCATTTGCACTTCTATTATAAAAATATGCATTATTGTAGTACAGCAATGAAACGTAAATGCATGGCACACGATCATTTGTCTACGGGGGGCTCTGCCCCCGTACCCCCGACCCGTGAGTGGTGGTGATAAAATTTTCACATATATTTTTCTCTTTCTACATATTATTATTATTATTATTATTATTATTATACATTATATTATACTACACATATCCAGCATCATGCATGGTAATTTCGACTGCAGAAACGAAAATTCCTGCAATCGTACTTGGGGATATATATATATATATATATATATATATATATATATATAATATATATATATATATATATATATATAAATATAAAAATTATTATTATTATAATAATTATTAAAATAATAATAATAATTATTATTATTATTTTTATTATTTTTATTATTATTATTATCCTCCTTAGAAATAGGTTGTTGGCAACTCGTGCGCGTATCGTGGTGCGCAGTTTCATTTGAACTCGCAAGACGTGAATACGCGTATCGTGCGCGTAGTTTCATTTGAACTCGCAACACGTGAATACGTAGTTTCAATCGAATTAGCAACCCGTAAGTATGTAGGTATTTTCAGCAACCTTGTCTCGTACGAAAAAATCCACTTCCATGAACGCTACAATTACCAATTTTTGGAATGACTTGCCAGAAGAGATTGTTGACTGTGATTCTCTTGTCAAATTTAAAAGGGATCTAGATTGATTTATGGATGGTTTAGGTATTATATAATATAACTTGACTAAGCCAAATTGGTGGGTATATATGAATTTTTAGATCAACAGATCAACCTATGACTAAGCCTAATGGCAGTTTTTTTGTAGTGGGTGATGGTTCATTGAATATTCCTTTTTTTGTAGTGGGTGATGGTTCATTGAATATTACATGTATAATTGGCCTTAGATTAACTTTTATCTTTGTATGAATGAACTGATAACTAGGGATAGGATAGACCTAGTCTTTTGTGCATGTATTAGTATTGTTATTATTTGTTTGGACTGGGATAGTCTAGATAGGCCCTTGTGGCTTCTAACTGTCTATTTTCCTGTGTTCCTATGTAGTTTGTTAGATTTAATAATTTGTAATATCTAATAAACTAATTTAACTTAACCAAATATGGATTTGAAGTGTAAATTTTCGTATATAGCCAGTGAATAGGCCTAACCTGATTAACGCAGTCTCCTCTCTTTTAAAAATAAAAATAATATATAAAAAAAAGTTTGGATATAAAATGTTTCAGATATATATAAATATATATATATATATATAAATATATATATATATATATATATATATATATATATATATATAATATATATATTACTACATCTATTATTTTATCATACTGATAGCTTGTATTATAGCATGTCCGTAATAACTTGATGGACATTATTATAGCACATTGCAGAAAATAACAAACATCTATAGACAAATATGGCTACCAGGTATTCAATTTTTTTTTTAAAAAATGAAAGGTAGTCAGTGTATAACTGTTTCACCATTTAAGTAAAAATATTGATTTTATAATTTTTAAAAATTATTTATTTATTTTTTTTTTTATATGCACTTTTTTAATAGTTTTCTGCTCTTAAAGTATTTATAATGCATTTCAGCATATGTCTTTATATTTTCAATATAGTGGAAAATATAAATTCATTGTAATGGATTAAACTATTACCAAAAATAGATAATTTATTTCTCAAAATACATTAGCAACATTCAAAATATTGTAAATAACATATGGACTAATCATGCAATGGCAAGCAACAGTTCCCAACTAAAAAAATTAACACAAACAAATTGTATCCCAGAGTACACAAAATATTGACTAAACATTCAATGTGAAACAATTGCACCCCAAGGTTTGTTAACTACAATTCCTGAAGCAAAAGATAATACATATACCAAAACTATAATTACAGCAGATGCAAACTACACATCACTATGCATTTGATTATCACTAATCATATTTACTATATGCAGTTAATACAATTAATTATTAATACAACTTCAAGCTTTTTTTTATATATACACTTAAAATCATACTCAAAATCATACTCAAATCATACTAAAAAAAAAAACTTCTTGTGAAAAACTATCAAAAATTAACATCTGTATTTTTTAATTAACATTTTTTTATATCATGAAGACATGACTTCTTTTTAACTTTCTTATATTCCTGGGTTTCTTTTTCATAGTCTATTATAAAAAATTTATAATCAGTATTATAAATAGATGTAAATATTTTAGTAACTTTTTATTTTTTTTAAGAAATTGTCTTCTAATAAAAAATATTCCTAACTCCTTAGCCTGTTTTCATAATTTACTCTCAAAGCCAGAAATCATTCTTGTATCTTTACACTCTTTCAATAATATCTATATCTTTTTCTATATGAGAGGCCCAAACTTGTGCACTACACTCAAATATTGGCCTAACATTGTTATTATATAATTTAATTGTTAATTCTTCACTCTTGTAAACAAGTGTTATAGTTTTCTCAACCAAGCACACATTCATGTACAAGTTTGGAAAATTATTTTATTTTTTCTTTAGTATTTCAAGATATTCAGAAAAAGTGATATGATTTCCTTAATCTTCATTGCAGCAGCAAGTAGCAAGTGGAAACATCTACTATTATGTAATATATATATATATATATATAATAAGTTACAAAGATAGATTAAAAGAACTGTAGATGCTTTCTTGTGCAAGATGGAAATTTTATAAAGAAATTGTAATACAGAGATTAAAAAATTGTTTTGATCAATCGATATTGCAGATGTGTATAACTTCTTTTAATTAAATCTGAACTAATTTGTAATAGTATGTTTAATGATACTTTATTATTATTTTATCAGTGTACAATAAATTTTAGCAGTACTTATTTTCATGTCTTAGCAATTTGAGGTTTGTTTGTTTTTTATTTTTTGTTTTTTTTATTAATGCTGTTATGTAGACTTAAATTTTAATATAAAGACTATAATTTTTCTTTCTATGGTGATAGCTTTTACTCATAAAATGGTTCTTTAAATTTATTTTATGATTGGAATTTATCCTTACCTTAAATCTTCTCTTTCAGATTAGGTTTTGCAGGGCATAAAAATTTTTATTAATATGTTGTAATGTATAAGGCTATTGGAAAAGGACATACAATATACCTTTGCGATGTCAAGACTATTAGATTATTTGCAATTAGAAGAATTGAATTGTAAAGTATGTCAAGAGCCATTTGGAAATAATATTTTAACACCAAGAGTTTTAAATTGTGGTCACACATTCTGCACAGGTTGTCTCAAAGTCGTTATCAAGGAAAGTCCATTTTGCCCTGATTGCCGCCTTCCCATTAAAGACAAAGATGTTACTAATGTACCAGTTGTATATATAGTGAAACAGTTAATTGAAAGTATAAAAGAACTGAACAAAAGAAACATTGAAAATGGAATTGCGTATTTAGCTGAAGATTGTAACCTTTATGAAGCACATTCTGGAGTTCATTTAAATAGAGACTCAAATTCTTTCCCTTCAGTAGGGACTTGCCCTTTACATATTGCTCCACAACAGTTTTGGTGTAATACCTGCTGCCTCTGGATATGTGGCTCCTGTGCCTTTCTTGACCATTCTCAGAGTACTGGGCTAAATATAATTAGCTGTCATATTGTTACTGCATCAAAGCATTTTAAAAACTTGAAAAGTAAGCAGATTGAAAGGATAAATGAACAGCTTCTAGAACTTAGAAATGCGTACATTTCAATTGAAAATTTTAGTCAAATCGTAAATTCAGAGATGAATACGTTACAAAAAGTGGCAAATAACAATAACATTGATGATGACTCATTACTCAAATATAAACAAGTTATCCATACGTTAGCTAATAAAAAAATGGAATTGCAAGCTTCGTTGGAGATAGTTGAAGATTCTAAAGAAAAATTTAATATAAAATCTTTGAAGCAGTTTCACAAAGCATCAAAATACCTCGACAGTTTGTGGGTATGCAAAAAATTTCCGAGATCAGAAGATGAATTAATAGAAGGAGTTTTTTCACAAATTTTTAATAAGGTATTGATATATATATATATATATATATATATATATATATATATATATATATATATATATATATATATATATATATATATATATATATATATATATATATATATATATATATATATATATATATTATTATTATTATTATATTATTATTATTATTATTAATATTATTATTTATTATTATTATTATTTTGGTATCATAGTTATTATTTATTTTTATATTATCCAATTACCAAAATAGACAAATTCCCAAACAAGTAGATGAAACAGCATATCAGACAGTGTTGAAATTAAATGTGGAGTACCTCAGCTAGCATCCTCAGTCCAGCTATTTCTAAAATGATATATGGTAAGATTTTGTAATGGAATGACGTCTGCTAAAGCACTAGTTTATTATCCTATGCAGTTGATTATGCATTTTGGTTTTCTGATCCATATCCCCAGGTTTCTGGTTAAATGGTCAAAGACCTGTGTCATTTGTGTCATCTTCACATGACATCCTCGGCAGGATCCTACTCATGTCACCATGCATGGGAACAAATTCAAATACACAGCTTTAGAATTAATTCTTGTATTGCATTTTGCCTGTTGGCTTACTTGAAATGTAAATATTTATATATATTAAAGGTCAAGCAAAGAGGCCCATGATACTTATAAAACAATTTAGAAATAAAAATTGGGTATGAGATTAAAGGATTATTGTATCTTAATAAAACTATTGTATGGTCATGAATAGATTTACTTTTGATTTCTTCTCAAAGATCAAAGCAACACCCATCACTGTGTACGTACAATTGTTTAAAAAATCTGTTAATACTTAGCTCTGTCTCAGTTATTGTCACGTACTAATTTATTATTACAGCTTAAAACATGATTAAAAATCATATCTAAAAGGCATCATAGTGTCTATAATATTTCAAGAAGTAAATAGTGAAAATTCATCTCTTTCAAACTATGTAATTGTAATACCAGAACTATGGTTGTTGATAACGAGAATGGATTCATGTTTTATGGTTTTAAAAATGAACTTTTATCTTGAATGAAATGATCATCTTGTAGCCTGTATTTATGGCATAACTCTATGTAATATGTAATTCTCTTATGTAAAACACACCCTCACACTCTCATACCAAAGATGTTATATTTACAATTTTCTTATCTTTATCAATGAAAATTAAAAATACAGTGTCAGATAAATTGGTTTCATTTGGCTTCCAGGACATGGGGAATTAACACAGGATGATGAAGTAGATCCTACAGCAAAGGATATTCCTGTATATCTATACCTGATACAAAATTATTCAAACTCTTGAATTCAGTTTATTATTAATAAAGGATTTCAAGTTCTGGGAAGGAAATTCAAATCAACTTAAAGTTCTTTCTTTCGTCAGCTGTTTAGTTTAAAATTCTGCTTTTAAGTAAACTATTCTGAATAATATATCTTAATTCGGATTTCCAATTGTAATTTAAAAACTTATTATTAATTATTTTTATTTTTATTATTATTATTTTGATATACATACAATAATTTACTATATTGGTACTACAAAAAAAAAAATATATAAAAAATATATATATATATATATATATATATATATATATATATATATATATATATATATATATATATATATATATATATATATATATATATATATATATATATATATATATATATATATATATCAGGTGCCTTTTGTTTTGGTAGCTAAGGGCAATACTGTATCAGTATTATTGAAGAGAGATGGTAAAAAGTTTTATTCGCCAATAAAGTGTGAAAATAATGAAATAATTGTTCCATCTCTAAGAGAAGGGATCGTCTCCGGGTCACATGTCTTTCCAGTATGTAAACTTGTTGTTACTTAAGAATATAATAGGTAAAGCTAAAAAGGAAAATTATGGTTAAGGGCTGATTTGTGTGTGTATTATACCCCAAAAATAAAGTCATTAATCTTCAGGATTTTACCTAAATTTGTAAAAGTCAAGAAAATTTAATGGAAAATGCATGGCTTTTTTTACATTAAAAATTTCTTCAGTTTGTCAGTTTGTATATAATATTAGAATATTGTGGTGTAAAAAGCACTGCAGACCTAGGTTCAGCAACTTCCTGGTGCTGCATCCATTGATTACTTTGTCAAAAAATTAAAAATTGGTTTTACAATTCCCTGTGACTTGAATTACAAGATTGCTCATTCATTTTATTTTTTTATTTTTTCCTAGATCAAATATTTTTTTTTTTTAAACACCGTTTTTGGATTCAGTTGGTCATTACTATATACAGATGTTTAATTTTGCACAGTGGAATATTACCTCTACCTTTTCTATTACCCTTCATTTTGATTCTATTATCTTATTTTTTACTTGAGATTCGTAATATTATGCATTATATTTATGAAGTACACAAACAGGTATAGCTTCTTTTATTTATTTATTTCAACCTTGTGGATACTTTTTGACTCTTTGCAGAAAAATTTTAGTTGAAATGATCCTACATAGAATTTCTTCTGCAAATAACCAACATCGTATTCACTTCTTCATTTGTATATTTGAAATATGTAGAATATTTATTTTAACAACTTTTTTTTATCTATTTAAGACAAAATTCGCACCATTAACATGTTTGATGGTTCTTGATATTGATACTCTTGAGAGAATTTATAACACTTTTGCCCTTAGAAATTGGAGTTGCTTTTGTTTTACCAGTCTTAAGTTTGTGTCATAACAGCGAAGGATTGAGAATTCAATGGATCAAACTAGTCTTCCTACCAAGTAACCATCTTGTTAAGATTATAAGAATTATACATTTTTCTGGCTTTTGAGTTTCCAATTTGTCAATTCTTCCAAGGGGAATATGGAGAGGAATTTTATTTTGGTTCCTCTTAAGCTAAAATCACTTAACTTTGAATATCCGGTGATAATTTTTTAAATTCTTTTTCTGGTAGATTTATACACTTTAAATTTATCAGTCAAAAGTTCAAATTATTGATTTCAAGGATTATATATTTAAAATTATTTTTAATTAATGAAATTAATTAATTAATTTGTTGGTAGAAGTTATACAATGGTTTAGTTTGAGTGGTAGGAAGTATGTCTATGTTTGAAGGTAGTATTTAAAACCATAATTGTCTTCTTATTTATGCATTTACTAACAGAAACATGAGTTAATAAAACTTAAACGTTAGTGTACACACAATACAAAATCCCTTAAATTACTTAGCTCTGCATTTAAATTTGACTTCCATAGTCAGGTGGATCCCCAATTGCTCTTAATATGAAATTGGGGTTTTGCTGATGTCATTATGATAAGCTATTTAGTTCTTTTATTTGATAAAATGATTTACTAATGCTAAAAATCTTTATAGTTTCAGGAAATCAAAAGAATATCCAAAGAAATAAAGGCCTTCTTGAGACTGAGCCGTCAGGGAACGAAATTGGGTATTATTGAAATTTCCCTTTTTGAAAACAGACGCTCCGAACAGTTCGCTATGCTCTGTACGGGTGAAAAAGGGCCTTCTTACAGGTGGACCAAATTTTTCGATTCAGGAGGTCTTTTTACACGTTATCTTGCTGGAGGTGATTATGAGAAAAATAATGGGCAAGGTGGGGCGAAAATATTGGATAATGTAGATGACCCATCTTTAGTTAGAATGGAAGATGGCATAATTTGTGGAGAAGGATCTTATCAGACGTCGGTTTTAGCGCAATTTAAAATTTTTTATAAAGTAGGAAGCAGTCCTTTTGCTCGGTGTCCCATAGGTAAAATTGTGAAGGGGTTGTCTCTTATATCTGATGTGGCCAATAGTGATTTCAGTAAAGTTTATATTGAAGACTGTGGGATCATTGTTCCCATTGAAGGTGTAAAGAGATAATGCAAACCCTTACTCTATGGGAGTTTTTATTGAAAGACTTAAAAAATTAATAGTTCTATTTTCAACTGTAAAATATTCTTAGCACACTGTTCCTCATATTGTCTAGTCGTATAAAGTATTTGTTGTGGCTATTAGTTTAATTTATATCTAGTCAAATTGTCCCAGTTTATTGTTTAATTTACATCTAGTCAAATTGTCACAGTTTATTGGTGGTATTTCGTTCTGTAATTGTTGCCAAATATATTTATTACTAGTGTTAGTATGTTTGTATTATTTGTAATGTATTTGTATTCGAAGCCTTGTATAATTGTATAATTATTTTTTTTTTTTATAGAATTTGTTT
>SEYY01021565.1:0-2500 GCA_009176605.1 Armadillidium nasatum
TGAACTGGTGATAATTATTTGACTCTGTTTTTAGTTAGGTTTAAGAAATAAGCGTTATAAAGTGATAATATTCCTTTTAAATAGAAGAAAGTTTACAAGTTCTCCCAACACCAGTGCACGCTCTCAGTCCGGTGATGAGCCCTGACAAGGGGCTGGGAGATAAAAGAAAATCAAGCTATTTGAGAACCATGTATCAAAGGTTTTGAAGTCACAGTCTGTTTTAAAAAAAAGTACATGAGTGTCTGGTAATGTGCATGCAGATTTGGAAGTATACTGAAAGTCATATATATATATATATATATATATATATTATATATATATATATATATATATATATATATAATATATATATATATATATATATATAATATATTATATATATTATTTATATTATTTTTATTTTATTTTTATTTAACGTAACTGAATTTGACTCCAGCAAGATATCCCGCCATTTAAATTAAATATATTATACTTCTTGCTGTTACTCAGATTTTCCTCTAAAAAATTTAAATATTTTTTCGAAAAAAAAAAAAAATTCGTTATTTTAATTTCATACAAAATAATCCAATTATTTGATATAGAAATGTTAATCTTTAATTTTCTAAAATGTTGGAAATAAAAGTAGAAATACCAGATGTGTAATTGCGTGATTATAAATAAGTAACATGTATTATCAGCAACTAAAGCTCTTAACTACTAACAGCAACTACCAACAAAAATTATGTGCAACGACAAAAAAAGTTTTCAACTAGCAACAACAATAGATATTAACCAACAACAATAGCATATAACAATAACCATCGTGACCAAACAATTAACAGCCACTAGCAACAGCAAACGTCACAGCCACCGATAATAATAATAATATAATAATAATAATAATAATTATAATAATAATAAGAATAATAAGAATAATAAATTTAATTTATTTGCTACTGGAGTCTTGCTGCAAAATTTTAAAAAATAATTTACATTATTTACAGAAGTTGCAAATATTATGCATACTGTTAAATATTTTGAATTGAAATATTTATGCTTGGTAACCTTGCAAATGTTGTGTTTAGGAAAAAAACATTTTGTGAATTTAAATTATTTATTATCTTTTCAGTTATAAGACTTAAAATAGTGTCAGACGTTATCCTTTTATTTGTGTTTATGTAAAATTGAATCTTTTCCAGTCTTCTTTTACTTATATAATTTCTTACTTGTCATATATATATATATATATATATATATATATATATATATATATATATATATATATATATATATATATATTATATATATATATATAAGTAGTATAGTATACCCCGCACTTTCCGGGGGTGCCAGATTCTGTCGAAGTAGCTAAATCTGGCAACCTAAGCCAAACGGGATTTTTATTTGCAAAGCAAATCACTCCGCTTAAATTGACTTCTATACTATTTTCTGGTACCTAAGGGAATGTTAAAAGTCAGTGGGATTGTTTATATAAGTGATGGAGGAGAGTACCCCCAAAATGGGGGTTTGGTGGCGTAGCCTACACCCCCGAATTTTTTTATTTTTTTTTTGATCCGTTACGGGTATTTTTATTTTATTTCATGAAGGAATGAGGAAATCGGAGCTTCCTAGGTGTTGAAGGTGGGTCGGAGCCCCCTTCTCTCGTCCTTCCTGATTGAATGGAAGACGGAGCTTCCTTGGTGTTGAAGGGGCACGGAGTCCCCTCTATGGTCTTGTCTGATTGAAAGGAAGACGGAGCTTCCCTGTTTCTGGAGGGGGAGCGGAGCCCCCCTCCCCTTGGTTCTTTCCTGAATGAATTAAGAAAACCGGAGGTTTCCTTGACCTCTCTTGTTCTTTCTTTTGTAGGTTTTCCATGACGATATAATAATATATATATATATATATATATATATATATATATATATATATATATATATATATATATATATATATATATATATATATATAATATATATATATATATATATATGTGTGTGTGTGTGTGTGTGTGTGGGAAGATGTCATTTTTTTCTCATTTGCGGATGCGAATATAGAATTTCGCCAGATGCGGATGCGGAAAGGATACGGATGTTGAATTTTAAAAAATGCGGATGCGGATGTTTAATTTTCGAAAGTGCTGATGCGGATGTCAATTTTGATAAGGACGTGAATGTGTATGCCATCACAATGTATATATATATATATATATATATATATATATATATATATATATATATATATATATATATATATATATATATATATATATATATATATATATATATATATATATAAAATATATATATATATATATATATATATATATATAATATATATATATATATATATATATTATATATATATATATATATATATATATATATATTTATTTTGAGATGGCTTCTTTTCTAGTGAACCTTAATTTAATGCAATGAGAACGTTTAACACCGTATCTCGGTCCGTCATCAGCACAAACTAAATTTTACAAATTTCTATTTTAAAACACAATCAAAATATAAAT
>SEYY01021565.1:7500-25000 GCA_009176605.1 Armadillidium nasatum
GGTAAGGATTCGAACATTAGACTGGCTCTCGTAATGTCCCGACCTAAACTCCATCTAGCATCTGTGGGACACATTGAAAAGGCGGCTGCGACGGCTACAGCAGCAGCCACACAGCCTTAACCACCTGGACAAACTGGTTGTACGCCTATGGGAGGAACTGCCACAGGAAACCATCTGGCATGCATCAACGGTGTTTAGCTGTCATATGTGTAAGAGAGGCCACATAAAGTACTGACGGCCAGTGACAGGTGGCGGCACATACACCTTGCAGGTTTGCACCGCACCCTACTTGTATTCCACGATGCCCCAGGGTCCCGGGGGTTCGCACGGTAGCACCACATTATCCCTATTATGTATAATCATGTGCTATATATTAACAATGTTACTATCCGTTTTGTATGTTTCACTATCATCCTATTGACGTTTGTTCCAGTGGTGCGTTAATTATGCTCTTCAGGTATATATATATATATATATATATATATATATATATATATATATATATATATATATATATATATATATATATATATATATATATATATATATGATTGATCATGCTGGGAGATCCACGAGAAAAGGCGACAAGACTAAACCAGTCACTGTAATTCATTTTGCTTGAAACTTGCAACAATTCCAGGACCAGCATGAGAACCATAGCTCCAAGAAACATGATCTTCTGGAAAGCTCTGGGAGAAAGTGTTTAGAGGTTAGATGGAAAAAGTACTAGTCCCATTGAAAGGATGAAAACCCTACTTGGGAGTTTATATAAAACTCGAGGACAGGAACTAAAACCTACGAGCTGAAAAGCATGAACTTGTAGAACCCTCTAGAGATCTAGAGAGGAATTTTGAGAGCAGATGGAGAAAGATACTTTTCTCACTCACAGGGTGAAAACCTTTCCAGTGAGAATATATATATATATATATATATATATATATATATATATATATATATATATATATATATATATATATATATATATATATATATATATATATAATATATATATATATATATATATATATAATATATATATATATAAAATAAATAAATAATGATAAGTCCTGTCAGTGTATATATATATAAATATATATATATAATATATATATATATATATATATATATATATATATATATAATATATATATATATATATATATATATATATATATATATATATATATATATATATATATATATATATATATATATTAATATATATATAAATTCGAAGTCAATTGCGAATATCGTTTTAATGTTAATGTATTTTCCAAAGGTAAATGAATATTTAAATTCAATTTTATGTACTGTTATTTATATATTTATAATCGATAGTTTATCTAATGCTATAAAATTCCAATTAATTCAACAGTGCAAATAAATATCAAAATGGATATATTTATATTGGAAAATTTCGTTGAATATTTCCTCTACGATATATATATATATATATATATATATATATATATATATATATATATATATATATATATATATATATATATATATATATATATATATATATATATATATATATATAATATATATATATATATATATATATATATATATATATATATATATATATATATATATATATATATATATATATATATATATATATATATATATATATATATATATATATATATATAGTAATGCCACATGATACATGGTAGATAAGTTGGTTTATAATCTATATATACAAACCTACACGACGAAAGTGATATGGCTCACAGTAATACTGTATTTCATGTTTGGTTATATTTTATATTTTTGATTTTTAAACAACCAAGCAAACACTAAATAATAATAATTACAATAAAAATAACAGTAATAGGCTTACATATCGTTAAAAAATAAAATAATATATTTATAATAATTATAACGATAATAATAAAAAAATGGGGTTATATATCGATGAAAACTAAAATACGAAATTGTATCAATAAAAAAATACAATGTTGGTCAAACAGTAGACAATTTTTTTCACGTATGGCCAAATCATGAACTATCAGTAACATTTAAAGTACTTGTACGTTTGCCGCTCTCTGACACATGATCTTGTTCTTTGTGAAAGTTTGAAAGTGAAAGTGAAAATTTGAATTTGGCTCATCAGTTTTATGCCGGAATTTACCATCTTCGACGATGCTCGGATAAGAGAACGTTAGAGGTGATACACCAACGTTTCAGGGAGTGTGCTATCCTTTGACCCCGAACCACCGACTGAGGTGATGCAAGAAACATCCATAATCCTAGAGAGGAAGAAATTGTTCCAGACAGCATTGCTCAACTACCTGAAACCAATAGACACAAACTTTCCAGAACGTTACTCGTTTCGCATGCGACAGAATGGATCACCCTCCACGAACAACTCTGCCCGTTTAATGTGTAACGAGTACAGGTCATCAAATCGAAGATCACCCATCTCGGTTATAATTTTGTCAAGGTTCTTTGACAGTGCAACGATTCACAGTAACCTTATTGTTCCCTCTTCACAATGATTCAAATATTCCAAGGGATTCAATAATAAATACTCACAATGAATATCGATGATTCAACTTCACTCCACACGTTATGATAGAATCCTGACATTAGCAAACGTTCTCTTCAAGTGTATAGGCCGGTGTCGTTGGTGATTATCTGTTAGTGCCGAAGTTTTTAAAAGACATTATCCTGACGTTCATACGTATGATTTTTGGAGAAAGAGCTGGGGGATCTTCTGGACGATTTTTCATTGACATTTTGACAAATATTTTTCTATATGTTGCTGATCCTCTGCATTTTAGTTTGGTTGTTAGAGAGCATCATATCGATGAATTAGTAGAGGTAGACTGATTACGTAGTCTTCACGCTCTCCCGATTGCAACCCATTGGACTTTTTTTTTTTTTTTGAGCCATGTACTACAATTTGTGTATGCGACACTAGTTCCTACTGCCGACGTTTTTTGTGACCGTAAAAGCCAAGCATTCGACGTTACATGAAATGCCCATGGAGCATGTTCATCAGTCCACAGATTGCTGCACGACGTTATCATTTTCAATCTCCTCAAAATTTATGTAATAATAATAATAAATAATTCTTAGGACGTTCCCTTTTTCTTCATAAACCTTTCTCCACTGATATTACATTATTCTTCCCCCTAGGATGTGGGTTATAAAACTTAGCAATTATGCCGTTCATATATATATATATATATATATATATATATATATATATATATATATATATATATATATATATATATATATATATATATATATATATATATATATATTATATATATATATATATATATATGGTGTCTTTTATGTATACAGAGCAAACTTTATATGACACTTAAATCTAGATATTTCAATTTGGCACTTTGTGCTCTGCCTTTACTATAGACCAAAAATGAATTTCTCAAACTTAAATCTCTCTTTATATATATATATATATATATATATATATATATATATATATATATATATATATATATATATATATATATATATATATATATATATATATAATATATATATATATATATATATATATATATATATATATATATATATATATATATATATATATATATATATATATATATATATATATATATATATATATATATATATATATATATATATATATATATATATATATATATATATATATATATATATATATATATATATATATATATATATAATATACTTTTTTTAAATACAATCAAACTTATAAATGCTCAACAATTTCGACGTACCCCAAAGAAAATGAGTGAAAAAAAATTCATCGCGGATGAAACTGTTTCAGATTCGCCACTCAGATTATGGATGATGACAAACTCATTTCATGACAGATGGCATTACTAAAACGCTCTCTCTACTTTATTTAAATGTTATGTTTTATCTAAATAGGAAGTTTGAACCAATTGTTTCATATATATATATATATATATATATATATATATATATATATATATATATATATATATATATATATATATATATATATATATATATATATATATATATATATATATATATATATATATATATACTATATATATATATATATATATATATATATATATATATATATATATATATATATATATATATATATATATATAAATATATATATATATATATATATATATATATATATATATATATATATATATAATATATATAAAGAGTTGGGAGCCCTGCTCATTTGAGAGTATTGCGCAAGCGCAACTGTGCGACTCGAGATAAAGGTAGTGCGAAAGTACAACTGCGCTACTTCTCAGACCCTCATTCTAATGCGGGATTAATTGCTCAAGTGCGCGATTTCAGAAAAAGTTTCAGTATTACATGGTATATATTCTTACAAATATCAATGAAAACTAAATAATAGAAATAATAATAATAATTACAAGTTCATATGCGTAGCCCTACGGGATACGCATATGTGCTTGTTATTATTTATAAAAAAATTAATATAATAAAATTATTAATAAAATTATTATTAAAATATTTATATTATTAAAATATTTATTATTTATTTATTTTTTTTTTTTTTTTTTTTTTTTTTTTTTTTTTTTTTTTTTTAAATAATAAAAAATAATATATATAATATATATAATATATATATATATATATATATATATATATATATATATATATATATATATATATATATATATATATATATATATATATATATATATATATATATATATATATATATATATATATATATATATATGGTGAAGCAACTTAATATAGGTTCGGCCAATATGCTTACAAATGAACGGAATAATATTAAATTAGATATAGATAATAACAATACGTTTGCATATCGATAAAAACTAAAAATAATTATAATAATTTTAGCAATAATAATAAAAAATGCTTACATATCGAAAAAAACAAAAAAAAATAATCGATATTGTATCGATAAAAAAAGTACGATGTTGGTCAAACAGAAAAAACTAATTTTTTCACGTATAGCCAAATCATAGACTCTTTATAAAAGGAAAAGAATAATGGTCGACAAAAAAAAATGTCGAGAATTTGGGTCTAGTTTCTTCTACCTGGAAGAGAATCCTCCAAAGACTGGATTTGCATTTTAAACTAATCGCGTTGAGGGAAAAGTAATCTATTCCCCATCTCCATATTCTCATAGCTTCCTGTATTTCTTTCCTGCATTAAAATCATACGAACTTTTAAATTAAGCCGCTTTCTATTCATCCACAAACTTCCTAAAAATTTAGTGGCTCGCCATTTTCGTAAGTTTTTTTTTTTTTTTTTTTTTTTTTTTTAGTGCATCTTACGATTTGTACTTTAGAACGGTTTTCCAAAATTATATGTTTTCTAGTCAGCTGATTCCAATTCAATATGGCGGCTAGGCTCTCAAAATATTCAAGTGATGCAAGATCATGGATACTCTGTTGTAAGAGTATTCAAAATCATCAGCCATAAGAAAATAATAATAAAGCCTTTTGTTGATAAATTAAGAAGTAACGATACTGAAAAAATATATTTTCTAATAGGCTTAATTATACTGATTGGTTATGTAGCCTACTAGCATTCCTTTTTGTTTCGTATAAAACTAAAATTTATAAATAATCTTAAAAATCACAATATATTTTAACATATTAAAATAAATTTAAAAATTGACATAAAATGACACATAAAACATCGAGATACAAATGGCAACATTAAAAATGGGTTTGTTTTGCATTCGGTTTGTTTATATTTAAATTAATTAGCAGTAATTTAGTCACCTCCAAAAGTATCTTCAAAAATCGAAAGAAATCTACGGTCTTGACGTCATTTTCGCGTCAAAAGTGACGAATAGAACGCTGTCTTTTTCCAATATTTTTTAGAAAACTTAGTATTTAAATAAAACTTGGACGAATATTAAACGGCTTTAGACACTAAAATCTCCTACAAACTATGTAATATAAAAGAAAAATACAAATCAAATTTACAATTTTGAAATAGTTTCACTTCCTCTAATGCAATTCACACCTGCCACTTCCAAACTTTAAATTAAAAAATCAAAATAGGTTTCTAGTAGTTTTTAAGAGTGAAATATAGTTTAACTTTATATACCATCTTAACGCTACTTCACTTCGAGAAATGATTATATAAACAAAAAAAAAAAAAAAAAAAAAATATGATTTAGCTAAAAGAAAAACCACAGTCAAAATACGGCTTCGCCACTTGATATTCAGCATATGAAAGACGTGGAGAAGGGGAAGCAGCATTAAATCTATTTTTGATAAGGATTATTTTACAATTTGAATAATATTCATAACGTAAAATATAAAAAAAAATATGTAGAATAATTTTATCATAAAATAAATAAAAGAAATAAAACGAAACAAAAAAAAGATTATTTTAAATGTTCAATATACGACCCTGTCAGACGTAGATTTAATTGTTATTAATAGAATTATTTAAAGAAAATATATAACTAAAATATTTTAAAAAAATAATCTTGAAATATAAATGACCCAATAATAATTACGAAATAGATGATAAATAATGAAGGAAAGAAATAAACAAAAACTGTAATTTAAACGTAAAGTCTAACTTGTACGATAACTATAAGGAATAAATAAATTGATAAAGTAGGAAAGGAGAAGAACCAAAAATGACAAGCCCTGCCATACAATTATTATGGTTGAAAAATTTTTCAACATTATAAATCTAATTTTATAATAAATACAAAATAAATTTAAAAATCATTATTAATCAATCAATTATTAATTGCATAGATAATATTCCCTAGCATTCTAGCTCTTCAATGACTCAAACTCATAAAAATTATAATATAGGCGATACAATTCTGTTTAACGCACCGACAAAAAGCGCATCGGTTCTTCTTTTGGTGAATAATTGAAGATAAATGATTTTTAACATCAAATTATCAAAATAGGAAAACATCAAAGGAAAATTTTAATCAAGTCACTAAGTGAAATAAATCGAAAGTACTTAGATATATATGTATAGTCATTTCACATGTGCTTTTAATTTGATTAAATGATTACTAGTTAGACTAAAAAGTTAGCATTTCAATTTGATGACTCTTAGATAAAAAGAAAAAAATGACTGTGAAAAATATTTTGGGAAACGCCATAAATATTTTCAATTTTTCAAAAGTCGCCCAATTAAGTAATGCGAAAATTTTTCGATGCGCTACTGAAAATGCGACCTTTCCTGACGTTTGCGCAACTGCGCTAATGCGATACTTTTTCGGTAGTGCGCGATTTGCGCAGTGAGCACTTAATCTGGCAAGTGCGCAGCTGATATATATATATATATATATATATATATATATATATATATATATATATATATATATATATATATATATATATATATATATATATATATATATATATATATATATATATATATATATATATATATATATATATATGATATATATATATATATTATGGTGTGTATGTTTTTGTGTGGAGTTATTTCCTTTATGTTAGAAAAAATCCTTACCCTTCCTGTTGTGATGAAAGTTTGGAATGAATTTCTCTTAAAATAATAATGATTTGAAACAATTTAAATTTGGCAAAAAGGTATTTTAAAAAGTAAATTTGAAATTATTGTTTATTGAGAAAATATTGTGAACTATGCTGACCTTAATTCCAATGAACTATCATGGAATTAAGTAAATCCTTCTGCACCAGAATAATGTTCAACGTCCACAAAGTACATTCGTATTAATGTTTCAGAAAGTTGGAAACTCCTATTAATAACTAATTTATTAATGGTATGCTAAATGGATTGGATGTATGGGCATTGAGAGAGATCTATTATTAGACTGCTTATATTGTTGTGAAAGGAGTGTGTTAAAACAAAGATTTAGAGAAATCTTCAGAGTTGTTAAATTAACTATGAAATAATTAAATTTGAAAGCACTTTCGTTCATATTGCTCCATAAAAAAAAACTAAGAAAATAAACAAAAATAATAATAAATTAAATTTTAAGGAGTAACGGATGTAGACATTTGAAATGTGAGAATTAGGAGTGTGTTCAAAGCACAATATGACCGAAAAACTTGAATCATGAATGCTAAAATGGTATGAAGAAATCTATACTTTTTGTTTTTTATACTTGCAAATATTCAAGCCGAATTACGTAACTTAAAAAACTGTTCATAAAAAATAACGTGACCTAACGATAAACTAAACTCTACTTAGGGGTAAAATTAAAAAATTAAAATTTTTAGGATTTATACAGAATTTTTTCCAATCAAAATACTTTCGATATATACGTATATACTCCCAATCACGTGTAAATATATACTTAGTGTGATCGATATATATATATATATATATATATATATATATATATATATATATATATATATATATATATATATATATATATATATATATATATATATATATATATATATATATATATATATATATTTATATATATTATAAATATTACATCATATCCCGCAAGATGCAGGGTGGCGTCGGCTGCAGAAACTTCATGTTCCTGCAACCGTACATGGGAGAAAAATACTGGTTAAAAAGGTTCCCAGCCTTTAGAACCATACGAAGAATAATTCTCCAATTGTCCTGACTGCGACGAAATATATATATATATATATATATATATATATATATATATATATATATATATATATATATATATATATATATATATATATATATATATATATATATATATATATATATAATATATATATATATATATATATATATATATATATATATATATATATATATATATATATATATATATATATATATATATATTCGTTATATATATATTTTTTTTTTTTTTTTCAAATAGTAAATTAAAAAATCAATAAATTTATTTTTCGTGAAGTAACATATTTTTCGATGCAAAGGACTTTTGGCAATTAATGAAAATTAAATATTAAAAGAAAAAAAAGAATTAAGTTAGAAGTAACTTTTGGTCAATAATGAATGATGTTTTCGTCGCAGTCGAGTCAAATGAAGATTAGTTTCTTCGCATGGTTCTAAAGGCTGGGGAACCTTTTAAACCAGTTTTTTTCCCATGTACGATTGTAGAAATTTTAAATTTCTGCAATCGACACCACCCTGCATCATGCGGGATATGGTGCATTGTATAAAAAAAAATATATATATAATATATATATATATATATATATATATATATATATATATATAATATATATATATATATATATATATATATATATATATATATATATATATAATATATATATATATATATATATATATATAAATATATATATATAATATATATATATATTTTATATATTTATATATATATATATATATAAATCGGGAGAGGAAGCGCGTGAGTGAGCTCTTTGTGTGTTGGGTTGCGTGATTTGTGTTTTATTTTGTGTTTTAAACTGAGTTTTAATTTGTTTTTTAACTTTTTTTTAATAGTGAAAGTTAAAAGTTTTTTTAACAGTGATAGTGTTTTTTTCTGTTTGCGTTTTAACTTGCATATATTCGGATTTAACTTCAATGGATGGAAAATTCGAACTAGCGGAAACTTTTTTTACAAGTTGGAGTTTTAAGGTAAGTTTGAAAAAATAGTTTCTTTTAATATAAGCAAATTTATCTGCTCATTTATCTCAATTTTTTTCTTTTAACTTCTTAATATGGTTGCTGAGTATTTATTTTATATTGCTGCTGTGTACTTTTTTTTTAAGGTTTCCATTTTAGCATTAGTTTATTGCGAGTGTATGAACGTTGGTGTACTTGTGTGTGTGTGTGTGTTTATTTGAATGCGATACACTTTGAATTTTTAATTTAATTGTTTATGTCTGTTTTAAGTTTAAACTTTTGATTTAAATTTATTTTTTTTACTATTTTAAAATTTATGAAAAATTTTAGTTTAAAATTTACTTTATATTTCCTTTGGGGGTTTAATTCGTTCGTCAGGGTTTACCTTTTTTTAATTAATTTTGACTGGGTATGGAATGCGTTGCTGCTCTCCAAGCTCCCTTCCTTTGAGTTTCCTCCTTCCCTTTGCTTACTCTTGTCTAGTTTTCTCTCAGATCGTTCCATTTCGGCACTTGTAGATGGAGCGACCTCTTCCTCTTTTTCTGTTAACTGTGGTGTTCCTCAGGGTTCTGTTTTATCTCCAACTTTATTCTTACTTTTCATTAACGATCTTCTCAACTGCACTTCTAACTCTGTTCACTCTTATGCTGATGACTCAACTCTACATTCTTCTACTCATTTCAAATCTGCTCCCTCTTTTGCTTCTAGAATTGCTTCTCGTCTTCAACTTTCCGATTCTATTCTTGCCGATCTGGATGGGATTTCCCGGTGGGGTCATAGCAACCTTGTGAAATTCAACTCTTTAAAAACTCAACTTCTTCACATCTCCCTCTCAAAAGCACCTCCCAACTTTCCTATCCTCTTCGACGGCTCTCCCGTCTCACCTGTAAATAACATTAACATTCTTGGTCTAAACATAAACAATAAACTGTCTTGGAAACCTCATATCACAATGGTTGCTAAAGAGGTCTCTAAGAAGCTGGGAGTTCTGTTCAGGTTGCGAGAATTTTTTTCTTCTGAGCAGTTACTCCAAATATATAAGGGTCTTATCCGCCCTTGTATGGAGTACTGTTCTCACATTTGGGGGGGGGGCTCCGGCTCCTCCTCTCTTCTGGATAGGGTTGAGTCTAAAGCTAAAAGATTAATAAACTGTCCCCTACTTTCAAACTCTCTTGACCCCCTATCTCTGCGACGTGACGTTGGCGCACTATCTCTTTTCTATAGGTACTACAATGGCAGGTGTTCGAGGGAATTGACCTCTCGCATTCCTCCACCGTTGCGTCGTCCTCGTTGCACAAGGGGTGCCCTGCTTTCGCCCCAATTTTGTGTGGAATTGGTAAACCCCCGGCTAGCTTGTTTTGGTACCTCCTTCTTTCCAGTCACCTCTGCTCTGTGGAACTCTTTACCATCATCTATTTTTCCTCCTGCATTTAATCTTCCACTCTTCAAGGCTCCCGTCTGTGCCCACCTGATGGATGTGTGTTAGGTTTGTTTGAGTATTTTCTTCCTCTGTGTGTGCCCCCTCCATAAAAAGGGCTCTGCCCGTGAGTGGTGGCGTTTCTGTAATATATATATATATATATATATATATATATATATATATATATATATATATATATATATATATATATATATATATATATATATATATATATATATATATATATATATATATATATTATATATATATATATATATATATATATATATATATATATATATATATATATATATATATATATATATATATATATATATATAATATATATATATATATATAATAATATCATTGTAAGAATCCCCATGAATCAATTCCTTTAAACTGAATTTATTTTGTCTGTCAATTGCTTCAGTCATAATTGCTCTTCCCAATGGTTCCTCTTCTAACCAATAAAATAAACTCTATTCGGGTTTACCATCGCTCTAAATATTCAACAACTCTGACATAGGAAACTTTTAGTATATATATATATATATATATATATATATATATATATATATATATATATATATATATATATATATATATATATATATATATATATATATATATATATATATATATATATATATATATATATATATATATATATATATAATATATATATAAGTACTTAAAAAATGTCATCTTTTTGAAAGAAGTCGACGCCAGAATTGAATGAGGTTTTCCCCTTCTAAAATGTCAAACATTAAGAGAATGTGTGAGAATAAGACTTGCATAAATCTTTTTTCATTTGATTCTTTACTTTATGAAAAGAAAAAAAGAAGAAAAAAAAACACTTAAAATATGTTCAAAAATTTCTAATTTTTTTTTTATTCTTATTATTATTCCCCCTTCTGAAATCTATTTTTTTCGTTGTTGTTAAGTATTTGCTTTTAACGTTTTTCATAAAGATTTGAGTGAATTTTTTTTTTTTCAGATTTTTCTTTTATTTTTAACATTTTTTTCCTTTTGCTATTTGAAAAATAATTTAATGTCACTTCAGAAGCTTTGAAGAGTACATTATGTTTATAAAGACTTTATATATATATATATATATATATATATATATATATATATATATATATATATATATATATATATATATATATATATATTATATATATATATATATAATATATATATATATATATATATATATATATATATAATATATATATATATATATATATAATATATATATATATATATATATATATATATATATATATATATATATATATATATATATATATATATATATATATATATATATATATATATATATAATATATATATATATATATATATATATATATATATATATATATATATATATATATATAATATATATATATATATATATATATATATATATATATATTATATATATATATATATATATATATTATATATATATATATATATATATATATATATATATATATATATATATATATATATATATATATATATATATATATATATATATATATATATATATATATATATATATATATATATATATATATATATATATATATATATATATATATATATATATATATATATATATATATATATATATATATATATATATATATATATATATATATATATATATATATATATATATATATATATATATATATATATATATATATATATATATATATATATATATATATATATATATATATATATATATATATATATATATATATATATATATATATATATATATATATATATATATATATATATATATATATATATATATATATACCTCTGGTTGGAAAAGCCTAGAGACTCTCATGTGTGTTGATTGTTGAGTTGAAAATAAAAGGAACTAGGTTTTTGATACATGGAAAACATTTATGTTTTCTTTACCCCAATTAGAAGTATGAGAAATATCAAAGGTCAAATAGTTGATCGTCACCATTCGAGCGTCGGATATTTGTGGTTGAGTGAGGCACCTTTCTATTTGGAGGAGTAATGAAGGATGAAATAGTCGGCATTAGAAAGAATAGATATATTAATAAATATATATATATATATATATATATATATATATATATATATATATATATATATATATATATATATATATATATATATATATATATATATATATATATATATATATATATATATACTATGTTTTTATGGTATCGTTTATATATATATATATATATATATATAAAATATATATATATATATATATATATATATATATATATATATATATAATATATATATATAATATATATATATATATATATATATATATATAATATATATATATATATATATATATATATATATATATATATATATATATATATATATATATATATATATATATATTATATATATATATATATATATATATATATATATATATAATATATATATATATATATATATATATATATATATATAATCGTTACTTCGTGTTCTTTCTGGCATTTTGCAAAAAATTTCAACTCTAACTTTGCTTCTTCCTCTTTCCCTCCTTTAATATCTTCCGACTTCACAACTGCTGTTTTACCTTCTTCTAAAGCTGAACTCTTCGCTCAAACCTTTGCCTCTAATTCAACGGTCCCGATGGTATTCCTCCTGTGGTTCTCAAAACATATGCTTCCGAGCTTGCACCGTGCCTCGGTAAACTATTTCGTCTTTGTCTCTCTACTTCAACCTTCCCTTCTTGCTGGAAACGTGCGCTCATTCAACCTGTGCCGAAGAAGGGGGACCCCTCTCAACCCTCCAACTACCGTCCTATTTCTTTGACCTCCGTTCTCTCTAAAGTTTTCGAATCTATCCTTAACAGGAAGATTTGGAAACATCTCAATTCTTCCAATCTTATCACTGATCGCCAGTATGGCTTTCGTAAAGAACGTTCTACTGGTGATCTTCTTTCCCTACTTTCTGACTCTTGGTCCTCTGCTCTTCGGGGTTTCGGTGAATCTTTCTCTCTGGCGCTAGACATATCGAAAGCCTTCGATAGAATCTGGCACAAAGCTTTGATTTCCAAACTTCACTCTTTCTGAATCTATTCTCTTTGTGATCTTCTCTCTAATTTCCTTTCCGGTCGTTCTATAGCAGCTGTTGTAGACGGCCACCGTTCTTCCTATAAATCTATAATTAGTGGTGTTCCTCAAGGATCTGTCCTTTCTCCAAATTTTTTTCTAATTTTCATCAATGACCTTCTCTCTATTACTTCGTCTCATATACACTCCCATGCTGATGACTCCACCCTTCATTACTCCTTTCAGTTTGAAAGACGTCCCTCCCAACAGCAGTTGAAAGATTCAAGAAGGATGGCATTAACTGACCTCTGATCTTTCTTGTATTTCAAATTGGGGGAGAGAAAACATGGTCGTTTTCAATGCCCCAAAAGCTCAATTCTTCCATCTTTCTACTCGACACAATCTTCCACTCAACTCTTCGAAAACACTCAACTCAAACATTCATCTCTCCTCAATATTCTCGGAGTTTCTTTTTCTTGTGATCTTTCCTGGAAAGATCACATTATTTCTCTTTCTAAACAAGCTTCTAAGAGGTTGGGTGTTCTGAGTCGCCTTCGTGTTTTTTTTACGCCACCCCAGTTGCTTGCTCTGTATATGGGTGTTTTTCGCTCCTGTATGGAGTAGGCTTCACACATCTGGGGTGGTTCCACACATACAGCTATTCTCGAAAAGGTGGAGTCTAGGGCTTTTCGTCTCATCAATTCTCCTGCTCTAACTAACTCTCTCCAGTCTCTTTCTTCCCGTCGAATTGTTGCATTACTTTCTGTATACTATCGCTATTACAACGGACATTGCATATATATATATATATATATATATATATATATATATATATATTATATATATAATATATATATATATATTATATATATATATATATATATATAATATATATATTATATATATATATATATATATAAATTTATTTAAAGTTTGTTAGTTTTGTGAGCAATTTAATGAATCTTCGAATATTATATTAATTTAACATAAATAGACAAAGGTACTGTTATATAGAATAGAATATTATTATATTAAATATATTTTAATTTGAATATTTAACTTTTTATAATAAGGAATTTTATTTTTGACGAATATTCGGCCGGAAATAAGGCCCATCCCTAGTACCAACCACAACTGCATCTGTCGTCTACCAGTTCCTTGAAGAGGTGGGAATCCGCATCATGCCAGTACTTGTGAAAATCCCGGACTTGAATACCGTAGAAGATGTTTGGGATATGTTGGAGAAGCATATAAGATCCCGGGTACAGTCTTGTTTGATAATTTGGGACCTTGCTGGCATATTGATGGAGTAGGAAAACATCTCTCAAGGCGGCATCACTGATCGTTTCATCAATCTCAAAACATTTGAAGGAAGTAAAAAAAAATTGTTTTTTTAATGGAGGAGCTACACATAATTGTAATTTAAATAATTTCATGCAGTTTGTTAGTGTTATGTTACACATTGAATATTTCTTGTACATGTCTTTCTACATTATTAATTTTATTCCTCCCAAATTTTTATAATACATGCAAGACACATCTCATCTTTGGTAGGTAAATAATTTTCTATAATATATAAAAACAGAGCATTACGCGCAATACAGCCACGTTATGGTGTCATTTTTCATTAATGAAAGTCTGGGATAATATATATATATATATATATATATATATATATATATATATATATATATATATATATATATATATATATATATATATATATATATATATATATATATATATATATATATATATATATATATATGCGTGTTGTGTATGTGTATGTGTATAATTCGTATATAGTATATTTAAATTTAATTATAAATGGGATTACCAAAAAGGATTTTTTGTTTTTTGTTGTTTTTTTTTATTTTAAATTTATTTTTTTTTTATTCGTTATAAAATCTAGAATTTATTACTTTGAAATATTTAAAAGTTTTGAAAAAAGAATAAATGAAAGAACAATGTTGTATAATGAAGGCGCATTAAAGACTAAAAGCTATTGTGAAAAATGAATTAAGTTACAGCATGTGATTTTTATTTCATTAACATTTAAATGTTTCTTAAATATTTATATTGTCAGTGAATTAAGTCAAAATAATAATAATAATAATAATAATAATAATAATAATAAAACTCTTGGGAATAAACGTCAATGTATTTTTTTGTTTCCATCTTTACTTTTTTTTTTTTGTGTGTGTGTGTTTTTTGTGTGTGTGTGTGTGTGTGTTGCCTTTGATATCAAATAAATATAAAATTTGACATTAATTAGGCCAACAGGGATAATGGAACTATAAATCAAGCAAGTGTCAAACTTTAATGGTCGCAATATTATTTTAAGGAGAGCCTCGTAGACATTTTATACAAAGAAGAACAGTGCAGGTGTCTGTCTACTCAGAAAATTATCATTCTTGCCATCAAGAAAATCAACATATTGGGAATGATGTTGAATTGAAATTGGTTTATAAAAGATGGCAATTCGTAAGTCTGGAAGTTTTGTTTCAAATTACTACTCAAAAATGGAAGAAAAAAAATAAGATTTATGAAAAATCAGCATTATCTTTTTATCCAATTCCGCTACACTGTTCGTCATAAATATTTTTAATATACCATATTAAAATCCAACTTCAGTGTCATATCTTCATCTCATCCGATTCTTTCTATTTCTTTAAGCTTTGACAACACAAGGAATTGCTGACTCAGTGATAGATTGAACGTTCACTCCGTAATAATAGTTTTCCTTTTTTTTTTTTTTTTTTTTTGGTAAATACACAGAAATGCGTGTGCCAAATAACATCATTTATTAATATTCTAGTCGTTAATAATACATTTCACAAGGGAAGTATACGCTTTATGCGGTCATATACTTATTCCATCAGTTTTGCTTTATCATCAAAATTCATTCCGAAATCTAATTAATTCTCGCAAGTAACTCTGCGTAAAATCACTTACATACTCCTAAGTTAGTCAATGAATCGAATACAACACTTCCCAGCGTTCTTAATGAACTGATACCGATAATGTTAATTGTAATTGGAAAAGTAATAATTATAAAAAATAAATAGAAAGTTTTTATTCTGTGCAAATAATAATAAAAATAAAAAAAAATAAAAATAATAATAATAATAATAATAATAATAATAATAATAATAATAATAATAATGAAAAGCATTTTCCAACAATGAAAATTCATGTTGACTTCCCATAAGTCCCAGGATAATAAAAGATCAGACAAAATTAGAAATAAATACATTGAATGTGTTTCTTTTGCTTCAAAAGAAGAAAAGGTTTTCCATATATATATATATATATATATATATATATATATATATATATATATATATATATATATATATTATATATATATATATATATATATATATATATATATATATATATATATATATATCTCCACCAAAGTTGG
>SEYY01021565.1:50000-57500 GCA_009176605.1 Armadillidium nasatum
ATACCGCAAAGGTAAACCACAAAACTGCGAAAGTAAACAAAAAAAAAAAGCTCAAAAGTAAAAAAAAAAACTCACGAAAGAGCGTGGGGTCAATTCCCCCGCCCCATATTTCCCTCACTTGGCACTGGCACTCCCCTCAGTGCCGTGGCACTGGCACTGATACCTGCCAAAATCAGGGCCATACTAATATATATATATATATATATATATATATATATATATATATATATATATATATATATATATATATATATATATATATATATATATATATATATATATATATATAATATGCTTGTAGCTTAGACCATAATTTCTTTAATTTATTTCTTTTGATATGTTGAAAAACAATTTTGCAAGTAAATGTCAGCTTAGACCATGAATTTCTTTAATTTATTTCTTTTGATATGTTGAAAAACAATTTTGCAAGTCTTTCTCCTTAGACTAATATACATTTACAACATTAACCTACATGATCCTTTCACAAATAAAGAATCCAAAAAAATAGATTGTTGTGCTGGAGTCACAGAAGATTAACTTTGTCATACGAAATCCTTTATAAAATATATATATATATATATATATATATATATATATATATATATATATATATATATATATATATATATATATATATATATATATATATATATATATATATATATATATATATATAATACTAGCCCTGTCAGAAGGTTCATTCCAGAATGAATCAAGGGTTTCACGGACCGACGGCAAATATCCGTTGGCTGGTTAGCTCTATCATGGATGCCTATTTTGATACCACCAACAAGCGAGCAATTTCTTTAATTTATTTCTTTTGATATGTTGAAAAACAATTTTGCAAGTCTTTCTCCTTAGACTAATATACATTTACAACATTAACCTACATGATCCATTTCACAAATAAAGAATTGCTACGCAAATCAAGCCCAAATGAGCTGAAAAAATACAAACAAGATTAAATGTTGTCCACTTTCTGCTGCAAGATATTCAAACACGCTGGAAAGTAGTTTGCATATGCTTGAGAAGAGCGAAATTAATGAGGCTTTGTCAAGCAGTACAAAAATAAAGCCTCTAACAGACGAAAATGACATTTTTAAATAATTTGTATTAATATCCTTATTTTGAAGAATTAACAAAACTATAAGTTCAGCTGAATATATTTGTCAGATGTGATACCACTTGTTTCAACATTGAAAGTTGTGTTATGTTAATCTAAGGGAGTTTCAAGATGACTGAAACATTAATGAAGGAGATAACGACAGATTTGAAAACCTGGAAAATGATATGCTTATACAATAAACTTTTTAAGATCCTATACAAAAAAAAATTTTTAAACCACTTGTTCTCAGAATGTTAAAATAAATTTGGATCTTATGCGATGAGATATAGAAACAGCTAAAATAACGCCTTTAAGAAAAAGCAAAACCTGTATATAAAAGAAACAAAATATATATTAAGCATTGCTAAATCAATGAAAATCTCTAGCTTCCAGCAGCATGAATTTCAGAAGTTTAATTATATTTCTTTTGAATGTTGAAAAACAATTTTGCAAGATCTTTCTCCTTAGTTGACTAATATTCATGTTACAACAGTGTTGCTAACGTTTTTCAGTGGAGCCCTCATTCGACGAAAAAACCAATCCAAAAAAAAAGCTTATTTCTAAAAAAATAACACCAATTATTAACTTCAAATGGAATATGGAAACTGTGAAGTATGAAGTATTATAATATTATATATATATATATATATATATATATATATATATAATATATATATATATATATATATATATATATATATATATATATATATATATATATATATAATTTATATCCAAATGGGTGGAGGTTGGGAAAGAGGTTGGTGGTTGTTCAAGAGTTGGGTCCCTTCCCACACCCTGGTAACATAGATTCTGATATTATATTTAAATTCCAAAATCTATGACAAAAAGTCTTCGAAATTAAACGCATCCGCATCCGCATCTGCGATATCCGCAATTGAATATCCTCAACCGCATCCGCATCCGGATAGTAAAAAATTACTATCCGGTCCACTCTATATATATATATATATATATATATATATATATATATATATATATATATATATATATATATATATTATATATATATATATATATATATATATATATATATATATATATATATATATATATATATATATATCTATATATATATATATATATTATATATATATATATATATATATATATATATATATATATATATATATATATATATATAATATATATATATATATATATATATATATATATATATATATATATATATATATATATAATATATTCACTCTGAATAAGAAGTTCATGTCAAATTAAGAGAAACAAGTTGGGGACTATTAAAACGAGGCGATCATGGAGAGAACGAACACTTGATACAAGAAACACTTTTATTGGAATTCTTCAAGCAAACCCTTTCTCTTTGTTTCTTTCCAGAACCAATTTCAGTCGACGTGTTATTTTTCAATCAATTATATTTTCAATAAATTCACAATTCAATCACTTAGCTTTATTTGCATCAAACAGTATATATATAATATATATATATATATATATATTATATATATATATATATATATATATATATATATATATATATATATATATATATATATATATATATATATATATATATATATATATATATATATATATATATCTTTATATTTTAAAAGAACTCTCTCTCTACTGAAGTTCTAAAAATATAAAATTTAAACCACTAAATAATTAAAAAATTTAAACTTTTAAAAGGTTAAAATCTGAGCTTACGTTACGTTATACCGTTGTATGCTCTCTTTAGAGCTACAATGACAACGGAAATTCACTATAAATATATATACTAACGTATATACAGTAGGTCAGATAGATAGGGAGTTTCTTAGACAAACTAGGATAAGCCCAATTGCATTCGAGTTTAAATTCAAACTTCAACGACTATTTTCTAATGAAATAGGCTCGTCCTTGAAAGTTGCCTTTTTTAAACATGTGAATTACCACTTCGTTAATTAAGGAATTTTTTGAATAAATATTATTGTTTTTATTTTAAAACTTTTATGAAGAAAATAAATATAGACAAATATAAAAATATGTGTGATTATCAAAATATACCTTTGTTATTTAAGAGGCCATTTTAAATTTATTTTACTATTTTTGCTGCAATAATATGGATTCTTGATTGTCCTAAATTTAAAACATTAATCTAAATTACTAAGTTATACTTTTATTATGTGCGGCGACGTTTATTTTGGAGAGACATTCAAATCATTACAATATAGAATTGATCAACATAAAGGAAATTTTCGCTGGCACGATAACAGCAATGCCATATTTGATCATATAAATAATCATATTTAAATTGGAACAATGCAAAATTCATTTTTAGTTCTTTAACAAAATATCTTAACCGATTAATATAATCCTATTATATTGCTACCGATAAAAATTTTAATATATTTATATATATTAAAATTTATGGGGGATCTTAAAGTTATATCTTCTTTCGGAAACAATAAAAATTTATTACCACCCATTACTAAAATTCTACAAAAAATAGTAGTCATCCACCAAAAAGATATAGAATTAAATTGAAAAGTTTAAAAAAGAATATTAATATTAGCCTACGCAATGCCGATAAAGGAGCTGGCATAGTCATTATGGATTCTAAAGATTATATTAATAAAGCCGAAAATATGCTCAAAGACAGAAATTCCACCCTCTCAATTCCCAAATATATTTTTAAAAATCATGTGAAGCAATATATAAAGATGTTTTAGTAAATTCTAAATTCCCCCTCTCTCCCTTGTTTTTACGGCATATCCAAGCTTCATAAAGGAATTTTTCCTATCAGACCTACTATTTCTTGCAAAAAAGACAACTTTTATACACTTAATAAACGGATCACAAGTTTTTTATCACCTCTTCTTTGGTCTATTTCAAATTCTCATATTAAATATTTCAAACATTTCTTAGAAAAGCTAGGCACCTCCATCCCGAACAATCATAACCTGATCAGTTTTGATGTCTCTCTTTTTACAAATATCCGAGTCAATTTCTGCAAAATAACCTCTCTCCCGATCCATTTAAATAAATTCATTAAACTCATAGATTTATGTATATAACAAAATATAATTTTTATTAATTTCTATTTTAGACAAATTTTTGAGGTGGAATGAGCTCAGCTCAGTTCTTTCTTGCCTTTATGTGAAGTTTTTTCAATCAAGACTTTTAATATACCTAGCACTATGCACACAAATTCAATCCTGGTATCGCTAAGCTCATGATATTATAACTCATACCTATGGATTTAACCATCCCAGAATTTTTATCACGCCTTAATAACCTATCACCCACAATAAACTTTACAAATGGATAACACAATTTCGTTTCTAGATATTCAAATTAAAAAAAAAAGGTTCCAATCTGAAATTTAAAGTATACAGAAAAGCAACAAATTGTAGCCAATTACTCCATCCCTATTCATACCATCCCAGATACATCACATACCATCCCAGATATATCAAGTATAATATAGGCTTTAACACCTTTGTACGAGCTATCAAATATTGAGATCCTCCTATCTTGAACAAGAATTACCCCTCATATTTCATCTTTCCTCAAAAATTTGTGTTATCATCAATTTATAAATAAAATGTACCATAAAGCTAAAACACATTACATGAATCTAATTCCCCGAAAATTATAGATATGACCTTTATAATTGTTATTCCATATTCGGAACAGTTAGTAAAGATTAGATATTACTTAAAACTTAAATACAATATCCACTTAGATTTTACTTTTCCCCAAACATTAACTCATATTCTTATTCATAATTATTCATCGGATTGCCAAGAAATGGGAGGTATGTACAGAGTCCAGGGGAAGGTGTGCGACGACGTTTATTTTGAAGAGACTCAAATCCTTACAATTTTAGAATTGATCCGTAAATATGTCCACTGGCACAAAAACAGCAATGTCATTTTTGAACATATTATAAATAATCGTATAACATTGGAATAATGCAAAATTTATTTTTAGTTCTTTAACAAAAAATCTTAACCGGTTAATAAAATCTTATTATATTGCTACCGAGAAAATTTTTAATATATCCGAAGGTTTTTTAATTTTGAGTTTTAACAAAAAGTTTTATAAAATCCTCCCTTAAAAGATTGAAAAACCGATCTACGTCTGGCAGTTCTTTGAGGTCCACAATATAAGTAATTGTTCTCGGATACCGTACCTTTCTTTTAGTATCTTAAAAAAATTAGATTTCCGTTGTTATTGTAACTCTGAAGAGGATATACCGTAACGTAAGTTCAGATTTTAACCTTTTAAAAGTTTTAGTTTTTAATTTAGAGATATATATATATATATATATATATATATATATATATATATATATATATATATATATATATATATATATATATATATATATATATATATATATATATATTTATATAAATTTTTATATTATATATATATATTATATATATATATATATATATATATATATATATATATATATATATATATATTATATATATATATATATATATATATTATATATATATAATATATATATATATATATATATATAATATATATATATATATATATATATATATATATATATATATATATGTAGCTCAGTCGATCGAGCATTCGTCATAGCAAGCGAGAGGTCCCGGGTTCGAGGCCTGGCCGGAGTTGGGAAATGTGAGCTTTTTCTCCTTGCGCTTAGCTCCGAATGACTCAGTCGTTAAACGAGCACATCAGTGGAGTGCTCTTGCCACTGATGTGGAATAATCTCCGGCATCCGAGATAGGCCTGGCCCAGCCAGCGGTATCTCTGCTGTGGGCCCTTGAAACCCAAGGATCTTCCTCGAAAGATCCCACTGTCAGGACGAAAGTCCTTCCCTGGGGGAAGATATTTATATATATATATATATATATATATATATATATATATATATATATATATATATATATATATATATATATATATATATATATATATATATATATATATATATATATATATATATATATATATATATATATATATATATATATATATATATATATATATATATATATATATATATATATAAACTTTATAATTCTACTAATTTACATTATTTCTTAAAAGTTCAAATTTATTTTTTGCTTCATTTCAATTATTTTGTTACTGTTCTATATAAAAAAATATATTGCATTTTTCATTATTCATTAGTCATTTCCCCTATTGATTCATTATTGTAATAAAAAAAATAAAAAAAAAAAAAAAAAAAAAAAAACCTGGTTTTTATTGTTTTTTTTTTAAAAAAAAAAAAAACCTTTGGTTTTTTTTTTTTTTAAAAAAAAAAAAAAAAAAAAATGATATTTATATATATATATATATATATATATATATATATATATATATATATATATATATATATATATATATATATATATATATATATATATATATATATATATATATATATATATATATATATTATATATATATATATTATGAAATTTGGTAACATATGTAAATCAACATTTAAATAAAAATATTCTCTTAAAATTTGTGCTGAATAATATTTATTCGATGAGCTTTTATATCGAATAATTACGCTAAAAATGAAAGAAATAACCTCATCTGAAAGATTATTAAATTTTAAGGTAGTGGTTAAATAAGAATAAATTTGAAGATATAGGTCAAATACTAAACTGCTTAAGATTGTATTCGACTTAACAGATAAAAGTTAAAGGACTTTCAGTTTTAATACATATTGGTATTTAAAAGTTTTGAAAATCACAATTGTCTGAATGTAACTGTGTGAATTTGTCGCACCCTTTTTAAATATTCATAGTATTTTGTGTCATAATGACTTTTCGCGCCAAATAACGTCTAGAAATATTTTTTCCCCCAGAAACTCTTCTCTATTTCAGTAAAATATGTATCAGGTTAAATAAATTTACTGTTTATTTGAAAACTTTTAGTTTTTTTATTTTACTTTTATGCAATTAATTTCCTTATAATTTTCCTGTTGTAAATCTTACCAATTTAGCAAAAATATTATATATATATATATATATATATATATATATATATATATATATATATATATATATATATATATATATATATATATATATATATATATATATATATATATATATATATATATATATATATATATATATATATATATATATATATATATATATACTAAGTATCAGCTGAACCTTTTTTAATTTACTCTTCTGAAAATAAAAAGATAAAACGCTAAAATGAATTAAATTAAGCCTACTTAAATGTTGGAGACACATTTTCTCAATAAAAATTCAAAATACTTAAAAAAAATATTCCAATTAAAAACATGAAATATAGTTTTCGACTTTTAATTAAGCAGATTTCTGGTCTCTTGAAACTGAGATATCGAAAATAATATCGCTTAAAGC
>SEYY01021565.1:62500-69321 GCA_009176605.1 Armadillidium nasatum
TTTAGTATATTAAGGTAAGTATATTATTCAAAGTCATTTAGGAAGCGAAACTATGATTTGCAATAATTTTTTTTCATAATGCTTTTATTAACTATTAATAAACCAAAAGAAAACAAAATACCTTTTAGTGTTTACGGATTTTTAATATTTTTAACAAACTATTTTAATTATTTTATTTTTTTTAAATATATTTACCTGTCATTTCGAGACGTATTATAATTTAATTTTCAAATTATTACTAAAAGCTCGATATTCATGTGTACTCAGATATAGGCACATATCACATAAGAGAACGAATAACGGAGTTTAAGAGATAATATGTTTTCAGTGTATATTTATAATACTCATAAGTATTTTCCTAATGATGGAAGATAAATGATGACAATTACTTGATCCCAGTCTCACACTGCTATGTGCGATTGTGTGTGTGTGTATGTGTGTGAGTGTATTTTTTTTTCTTCTCTCTAAAGCTCCGAATAATTATCCGTTTATCGTAGCAATTATTGATATTTTATTGAACTATTATTTAAGGAGAAATTCACAAATGGATACAAAATATTCGAGGATTAAACTCCCAATATTAAAAAGTTGCGTTTCTGGAATTGGATATTAATAAATACAGTTTCGATTAACTTATTATTATTGCTAATTGATTTTTATTTGATATATATTATAAAATTATATATATATATATATATATATATATATATATATATATATATATATATATATATATATATATATATATATATATATATATATATATATATATATATATATATATATATATATATATATTATTTCCTCCGTGGGCAAAGGCCGGAGGCCTACTGAATTCCACCGGAGTTGGAAAAATGCTTTTCATGGCCGATGTTGGCCGACGTGTCCAGATTCACGGCGTTTGAAAGTATGTAAGTTAAAGGAAGTTGGGAAAACAGATAAAGGGAGTGTGTTCCAGACTTTACCAGTAGAGTATATGTAAGATTGAGCATAGCGGTTAAGTCTGGGGTCATAGAGTTGGGCAGAGAAAGGATGAGACTGTGTAGAAAGTCGTGTCGCCCGAGCTCTTCTCAATGGAGGAGGTATGCGACGAGAGTTCAGAAGAGCAGTGTCCGTTGTAATAGCGATAGTATAGAGAGAGTGACGCAACAATTCGGTGGGCAGAAAGAGATTGGAGAGAGTTAGTAAGAGCAGGAGAGTTGATGAGACGAAATGCCCTAGACTCCACCTTCTCAAGTAGAACTGTATGAGTGGAGCCACCCCAGATGTGTGAAGCATACTCCATACAGGGACGAACAACACCCCTATAAAGAGCAAGCAACTGGGGTGGAGTGAAGTAATTCTGAAGGCGCCTCAGAACACCCAACCTCTTAGAAGCTTGTTTAGAAAGAGAAGTAATGTGATCTTTCCAAGAAAGATCACGAGAAAAAGAAACACCGAGAATATTAAGAACAGATGAAGGTTTGAGTTGTGTGTTTTCGAAGAAGATATCATAGTTGTGTGGAAGATTGTGTTGAGTGGAGAGATGGAGGAACTGAGTTTTTGAGGCATTGAAAACAACCATGTTTTCTCTGCCCCAATTTGGAAATACGTGAAAGATCAGAGGTTAGTTGCTCCAAGGCTACCCTTCTCGAGTCTATAACTGTTGTTGGGATGGGACGTCTTTCAAACTGAAAGGAGTAATGAAGTGTGGAGTCATCAACATAGGAGTGGATAGGAGATGAAGTAATAGAAAGAAGATCATTAATGAAAAGTAGAAAATGTGTTGGGGATAGAACAGAACCCTGAGGAACACCACTGTTAATAGGTTTAAAGGATGAACGGTGGCCGTCTACAACAGCTGCTATAGAACGACCGGAAAGGAAATTAGAGAGGATAGATACCGAAAGAGGGAGTTTGGAAATCAAAGCTTTGTGCCAGACCCTATCGAAGGCTTTCGATATGTCTAGCCGACAGCAAAGGATTCACCGAAATGCCGAAGAGCGGAGGACCAAGAGTCAGAGAGAAGGAAAAGAAGATCACCAGTAGAGCGTTTCTTACGAAACCCATACTGGCGATCAGAGATAAGATTAGAAGAATTGAGATGTTTCCAAATCTTCCTGTTAAGGATAGATTCGAAAACTTTAGAGAGAACGGAGGTTAAAGAAATGGGACGGTAGTTTGAGGGTTGAGAGGGATCCCCCTTCTTCGGCACAGGTTGAATGAGCGCTCGTTTCCAGCAAGAAGGGAAGGTTGAAGTAGAAAGACAAAGGCAAAATAGTTTACCAAGGCAGGGTGCAAGCTCGGAAGCACAAGTTTTGAGAACCACAGGAGGAATACCATCAGGACCGTACGCCTTCTTAGTATTAAGCTCAGAGAGAGCAGAAATAACGTCTTTAGAAGAAATTATAATTTTAGGCATAAATGAGTTGGAGGGGGTTGAAGGAGGAGGAATAGCTCCGGAATCGTCTAAGGTAGAATTAGAGGCAAAAGTTTGAGCGAAGAGTTCAGCTTTAGAAGAAGGTAAAACAGCAGTTGTGCCGTCGGAAGATACTAAAGGAGGGAAAGAGGAAGAAGCAAAGTTAGAGTTGACATTTTTTGCAAAATGCCAGAAAGAACGTGACGAAGAGGAACCAGAAAGATTATTGCATTTTTTACGGAGAAATGAGTTTTTAGTGTTACGAAGGATATATTTTGCACGATTCCGGGATGAAATATAAGTAGCGTGAGTTTCTGGAGTTTGAAGACGACGGTAATCCCTGAAGGCAGCATCCCTGTGGCGGATAGCACGAGAACAAGCAGAGTTAAACCAAGGTTTGTTGGGTTTAGTAGAAGGAAAGAGAAGTAATGCCATGAGAATCACCTCAGTAATGCGTTCTACACACTCCGAGGGACCCTCCCACGGAAGCAATAATCATTCCATGGGAAATTCAAAGAAGTACGACCGCAAGTCGTGTATATATATATATATATATATATATATATATATATATATATATATATATATAATAATATATATATATTATATATATATATATTATATATATCTATAAAATAATTATAAATATATATATTTATATATATCCTCAGGTGGGCAAGGCGGAGGCCTACCGAATTCCACCGGAGTTTGGAAAACTCTATCCTGGTCGATGGAGGCCGACATGTCTAGATATTCGTTTGAAAGTATGCAAGTCAAAAAACGTTGGGAAAACGAACAAAGTGAGTGCGTTCCAGACCTTACCAGTAAGGGTCTGTAAGATTGAACATAGCTGTTAAGTCTGGGGTCGGAGAGTTGGTCAAAGAAAGAATGAGACTGTGTAGAAAGTCGTGTCGCACAAGCTCTTCTCAATGGAGGAGGTATGCCAAGAGTGGATTTAGAGTAGGAGTGTCCATAATAATAGCGATAGTATAGAGAGAGTAACGCAGCAAATTGACAGGCAGAAAGAGATTGGAGAGAGTTAGTAAGAGCAGGAGAGTTGAGAAGACGAAAAAGCCCTCAAGGAGAGCCGTATGAGTGTAACCACCCCAGATGTGTGAAGCCTACTCCATACAGGTACAAACAACACCCCTATAGAGAGCAAACAATTGGGGTGTGTGAGGTAATTCTGAAGGCACCTCTGAACACCCAACCTCTTAGAAGCTTGTTTAGAAAGAGAAATAATGTGATCTTTCCAAGAAAGATCACTAGAAAAAGATAACACCGAGAATATTAAGAAGAGATGAAGGTTCGAGTTGTGTGTTTTCGAAGAAGATATCATAGTTATATGGAAAATTGTGTAGAGTGGAGAAGTGGGGAATTGAGTTTTGAGGCATTGAAAAAGACAATATTTTCTCTTCCCCAATTTGAAATACGTGAAGATCAGAGGTTAGTTCTCAAGGCTACCCTTCTCGAATATATTTCCTGCTGGTGGGAGAGACACCTTGCAAACTGAAGTTTTGTGGAAGATTGTAGAGTAGAGATATGGAGGAACTGTGTTTTTTGAGGCATTTAAATCAACTATATTTTTTTCTGCCTCATTTTGAAATGCTAGAAAATTCAGAGGTCATGTTTCAAGGCCACCATTTTTGCGTCAATTAACTGTTGCTGGGAGGGGCGCCTTGAAAGGAGTAATGAAGGGTGGAGCCATCAGCATAGAAGTGGAAGGTAACACGTAATAAAGAAAAAGATTATTAATGAAAAGTGGAAAACGTGTTTGAGTTGTATATTTTCGAAGAAGATATCAAAATTGTGTGGAAGATTGTCGAGTGGAGAGATGGAGGAACTGAGTTTTGGAAGCATTGAAAACAACCGTGTTTTCTCTGCCCCAATTTGAAATACGTAAAAGAACAGAGGTTAGTTGCTTCCAAGGCACTTCTCGTCAATTAACTATTGGGAAGGGACGTCTTTCAAACTGAAAGTAACGAAGGGTGAAGTAATCAACATTCGAGTGAAGTAATAGAAAGAAGGTCATTAATGAAATGTAGGAAAAATGTTGGGATAGGACATTACTTGAGGAACACCACTATTAATAGATTTAAAGGAAGAACTGTGGCCGTCTACAACAGCTGCTATAAAACGACCGGAAAGGAAATAGAGAAGGATAGATACCGAAAGAGAGAAGTTTAAAAATCCCAATTGAGATTATCAAGAATGGAATCGGAAAGTTGAAGACGAGAAGCAACTCTAGAAGAAATGAGGGAGCAGATTTGAAATTGTAGAAGAATGCCGAGTTGAGTCATCGGCATAAGAATGAACAAAATTAGAAATACAGCTGAAGAGGTTGTTGATGAAAAGTAAGAATAAAGTAGGAGATAGAACAGAACCCTGAGGAACACCACAATTAATAGGGAAAGAAGAAGAAGTCTCTTCATCTACAAGTGCTGATATGGAGCGATTTGAGAGGAAACTAGACATGAGTAAGTAAAGAGAAGTTGGAAGCCCAAATGAAGGGAGCTTAGAGAGTAGCGTCGCATGCCATACCCGGTCAAAACCTTGGATATTATCAAGCGCCACCACTCAAGACCCCATGTAGTTCCTAAGGGCAGAAGACCATAGTTCAGTAAGATAAGAAAGAATGTCACCAGTAGACCTCGAACTACGAAAGCCATATTGGTAATCTGAAAGAAGCGAGTGGGATTCGAAATGATCAAGGATTTTCTATAGAAAGTAAGAGGAATACAGCGATAGTTAGAAGGTTCAGAGCGGCTTCCATATGCGCGCTTCCAGTACAGAGGAAATGTATTAGTGTTAAGACATAGAGAGTAGAGTTGAACGAAGACAGGCGCCAGCTCAAACTAACTCCATCAAACACTAGGAGGAATGCCATCCGGCCACTTGCCTTCTAGTTCATAGATTTCAGATCCATACACCTATCAAGAAATCAAGGTAAAGACATGGACACTGAGAAAGAAGAAGTGGAGGAGGGATGCCGGAACATCCAGGGTAGAATTTGATGAAAAAGGAGGCCGAAGAAATTGAACTTTTCAGTGGAGTGTTAGCTACAGATCCATCTTCGTTACTAAAATAAACTTCGTAAATTATGAAAATATTTATAAATTTTGGGCTTATGTGTGGATTATCATTTTCTATTATTCAAAACTTTGAATACACTATATATCTATATTAATATTATATATTAATATATATATAAATTAATAAAAATATTAATAATTAAAATTATTTATAATATAATATATATATAATATATATACATATATATTATATAATTTATTGCGTCTAAACCTTTTGTTCGAAAGTGGAAGTGATGGACCCTCACGTGCTTGAGGCGCCGGTTCGATCCCACACGGGGATCCTAGGTATATATACTACCTAGAAAGTTCCTCTCCTAGTAATAGAGCAATGCCTGTGAGAATGTGAATTAAATTATATATAAAATATTATATATATATATATATATATATATATATATTATTTTATATATTTATATATATATATATATATTATTATATATATATTTATTATATATTATATATATTATATATATATAATATATACATATATTTGCCGCAACACCCCCCTGCCGCGACCCTCGACATAAATTTTTGATCTAAAACGGCGCCCATAACTTGTATAAATTTTTAATTTCCCCATTCCTTTTGGTTCCTTTACTTTTCCCTCCATATGTTAAAAAATCCTCATAGACCTCCAATCTTTCAGTCATCTCACCCCATCTTCATTAATTCCTTAGGTTATGCATCTTCATTGGAGTTTTGTTGTTACCATTTTCTTCAAAGGCTCTAATTCTTCCCATGTAATTTCCTCTGCCGTATACGACTCCTTCAGCCCCTAATCTCTCTCCTCAAGTCTTTCATGTTTATCAATTTAGCAATTAATTAAAATATTCAGTTTATCTCTTTACTCTCTCTGTCTCATTTCTCGCCTCCACGTACAGGGCTCTCGACTAATTTGTCCTATTTTTCAACCATTTTCTCATCATCACCACCGTCTTCTGTTTAATCACTCTTATCACTTCCTCACTCCACCATGTTGTATTTCTTTTTTTTTTTTGTTCCAACCATCTATTCCTACACAAGCGTTTCTTTCGCCATTTATACATTCTGTATCTTCTTACATCTTTTACTCATTATCAAATTGTTTCCCCTTTTTGCTTATTTTATCCATATATTCATTCCTTTTACTTTGTTGTCTCAGTTGTCGTATTGTCTTTCATTATTTACCTTATTTTGTATTACAGAATGTATGGCACTTGAGTGTTGTCAGTATCACTTTTATACTTATATATAAATAACATATCTCTCTGAAATCAGTTTCTCTTTTATAGTTAGTCTTCATTACTAAGAGTATAACTACTAGTTGTCAGGTAGTCTTTTTATTCTTATTT
>SEYY01021566.1:0-23262 GCA_009176605.1 Armadillidium nasatum
AGAGAAGGAGGAAACCCAAAGGAGGAGAGCTTGGAAAGCAGTGAGGCATGCAATACTCTGTTAAATAAATGCCTTAGATATGTCAAGCGCAACCACAAAAGTCTCCCTTGGTCACTAAGGGCAGAAGACTATAAATGTGTGAGATAGGAAAGTATATCACCAGTAGACCTCGACACTGATGATCAGAAAGAAGGGAATGAGATTCCAGATAATCCAAGAAAAGAGAGTTGAGAAGGGTTTAAAAAGATCTTTGACAGAATGCAAGTGAGAGCTATAAGGCGATAGTTAGAAGGATCAGAGCGGCTACCCTTCTTCGGAATAGGCTGGAACAATGCGCGCTTCCAGCAATGAGGGAAAGTATTAGTATTGATGCATAGAGAGTAGAGTTGAACGAGGAATGGAGGCAACTCAGAAGCAAACTCCCTTATAACTCGGGGAGGAATGCCATCCGAGCCGCTTGCCTTCCTTACGTTCATATATATATATATATATATATATATATATATATATATATATATATATATATATATATATATATATAAAAATATATATATATATTAAATAGCTAAACAAAATAATATAGCTAAAATCTAAAATTACTTAGCACAAAAAGTAAAATGGAAAGTTGCTATTTTTTATTAAACAGTTCTCAAATCGATTCCATATAGGAAAGTTCTCTTAAAGCTGTTGTATTAAAAAATTATAAGTTTGATTTTAAAAGCGAAAAGTGCTTTCACTATTTAGAAAGTCATTTAGGTTCTGATTCCATTTCGCTTAATACCTTTCGAAATCTATAATAACTTCATAAGTTAACTCTTTCGAAATATTTTTCCTATTATAGTATTGTTGAATCTTGGTGCAACAGTCGAATGAACAAGAGCTACACTTCTCTGAGAGGAACACGGATTTACATTATTCAACTCCTCCTGAGAAACTAAATGTTTCTCAAACGAAACAATCAAAGTGCTTCTATGTAAGTCTTATATGTCAGTGTTCTTTCTTGTGTATGTTGTTCTTGTTCCTATTTAAAAACTAAACATTTGTTCTTTGTATACTTTTACAGAGACGCTCTTTCGATGATCAAGAGCTATTTTCTGCAAATTTTTGGAGAGATTGCATTCGACTGATTTCTTCTAGTTTAAAAAATTAATCTCCCTTAAAATTCTGTAATAAACCATCTTTTTAATATAATAGCTTTCTTTATATTCCTAGATTTTTATAATATATATATATATATATATATATATATATATATATATATATATATATATATATATATATATATATATATATATATATATATATATATATATATATATATATATATATATATATTATATATATATATATATATATATATATATATATATATATATATATTATATATATATATATATATATATATATATATATATATATATATATATATATATATATATATATATATATATATATATATATATATATATATATATATATATATATATATATATATATATATATATATATATATATATATATATATATATATATATATATATATATATATATATATATATTTTAACTCCTTCGGTGGGAAAAGGCCGACGGCCTACCAAATTCCACCGGCGTTGGGAAAAATCTATCCTGGTTTATGGTGGCAGACATGTCCAGATACACGGCGTTTGAAAGTATGCAATTTCAAAGGAAGTTGGGAAAACAGATAAAGGGAGTGTGTTCCAGACTACCAAGAAGAGAGAGTTGAGAATCTGTAAGATTGTGCATAGCGGTTAAGTTTTGGGTCAGAGAGTTGGACAGAGAAAGGATGAGACTGTGCAGAAAGGCACGTCGCACGAGCTCTTCTCAATGTAGGAGGTATGCAACGAGAGAGTTGTGAAGAGCAGTGTCCATTGTAATAGCGATAGTAAAGAGAGAGTGACGCAACAAGTCGACTGGTAGAAAGAGATTGGAAAGAGTTAGTAAGAGCAGGAGAGTTGATGAGACGAAAAGCCCTAGACTCCACCTTCTGAAGAAGAGCTGTATGAGTAGAATCACCCCAGATTTGCGAAGCATACTCTCTACAGTGACGGACAACACCCTTATCCAGAGCAAGCAACTGGGGTGGCGTGAAATAATTCTGAGGCGCCTTAGAACACCCAAGAAACGTGTTTAGAAAGAGAAGTAATGTGATCTTTCCAAGAAAGATCACGAGAAAAGGATACGCCAAGAACATTAAGAACAGATGAAGGTTTAAGTTGTGTGTTTTCGAAGAAGATATTATAGTTGTGTGGAAGATTGTGTCGAGTTGAGAGATGGAGGAATTAAGTTTTTGATGCATTGAAAACAACACTGTTTTCTCTGCTCAAATTTGAAATACGTGAAAGATCAGAGGTTAGTTGCTCAAAGGCTTCCCTTCTAGAGTTTATCAACTGCTTTTGGGTGAGATGTTTTTCAAACTGGAAGGAGTAATGAAGTGTGGAGTCATCAGCATAGGAGTGAATAGGAGATGAGGTAATAGAAAGAAAGTCAATAATGGAAAACAGAAAAAATGTTGGAGATGGACAACAACCCTGAGGAACACCATTATTAATAGATTTAAAGGAAGAACGGTGGCCGTCTACAACAGCTGCTATAGAACGACCGGAAAGGAAATTAGACAGATCATCACAGAGAAAAGGATAGATACCGAAAGAGTGAAGTTCATGTCATTATTATTATTATTATTATTATTATTATTATTATTATTATTATTATTATTATTATTATTATTATTATTATTAATCTTATTATCATTATTATTATTAATCTTATTATTATTAGTATTATAATCTTATCATTATTATTATTATTATTATTATTATTATTATTATTATTATTATTATTATTATTATTATTATTATTATTATTATTATTATTATTATTATTATTATTATAAGGAATGCTTTGTTAAGATGTCTTCTTCCGAAAAATGGTTGTTTTGATTGAGTAAAATATTTTTGGGATTTTGTTCTGAAAATCTGAAGATACTTGAAAATAAAGTTCTTTTCTGTTATTATAAGGATTATGAAACATAATGAAAGCATCAGAATTTAATAAGAAGTAGAATTTATTTGTATCTTCTCAAAAAGTATCTGACTTGTAGTCGCTGTCTACATAATGAGTTATTTATGCTCGCATTTTACTGTCGTATTTCAAGGATTGTAATAAATTATCTGTTAAAAGCGAATCTTCTTATAAACCAAAACAAAAAATATTCATTTTTTGCGTCTGAATAAATATATAAAAAGTGAGCAATGTTTCGTGATATCAAGAGTCTTTTTTTTGTTTATATATATATATATATATATATATATATATATATATATATATATATATATATATATATATATATACTATATATATATATATATATATATATATATATATATATATATATATATATATATATATATATATATATATATATATATATATATATATATATATATATATATATATATATATATATATATATATATATATATATATATATATATATATATATATATATATATATATATATATATATATATATATATAGTATACATGGCGCTTTTCGCGGCCAATGCAAATCGGTTTTGATTTGCGATTGCAAATCTAGCACTTACGGCGTTCAGAGGGGTGCGCCTTACCCCTTAGGGATTGGTGACGTAGTCACAGCATTCCATTTTTCTCATGCTCTTTCTTGGTCTCATTTCACCAGGAGTAAAATATACCCTCTTCTTCACCCCCACCTTGTACCACACCACCCTAGAATTGGTAGAAGTAGTAGGGCGGGTAACCTGAGGAAACAGGTAAGGTCCCAGAAGGACCCCCTGGAGCCACAGCCGAAGGTACCCAAAATTTCTCTACTGCCAATAGTCCTCGAACTATGGACCTCTCGCTTTCAAGGCGGGTTCTCGATCGTCTAAGCTACGGAACCGCTTCTTAAGTTAATATATATATATATATATATATATATATATATATATATATATATATATATATATATATATATATATATATATATATATATATATATATATATAGGCCCAGAGTGGGTCATAGGTAGACCCCAGGGTACCTTTGACATTGAAAAAAGAAATTATTATTATTATTATATATATATATATATATATATATATATATATATATATATATATATATATATTATATATATATATATATATATATATATATATATATATATATATATATATATATATATATATATATATAATATATTATATATATATATATATAAAAAAAAAATAAAAAATAAAAAATAAAAAATAAAAAAAAAAATTAAAATTAAAAATTTAAAAAATTATATATATATATATATATATATATATATATATATATATATATATATATATTATATATATATATATATATATAGGGATGGAGTGAAGTATCGTATCGGTATCGGTATCGACCTTTTCAGTATCGGTATCGGTATCGGCAATATTTTTGTATTTTTGGTATAAGGTATCGTATCATATCGGTATCGATATCGGGTATCGGGTATCGGTATCGGTACGGTAATTTTTAGGTATCGGTATCGGTATCGGTATCGGTAAAAATTTTGGTATCGCTCCATCCCTAATATATATATATATATATATATATATATATATATATAATATATATATATATATATATATATATATATATATTATATATATATATATATATATATCATGAGGCTCATACACCTGGGGTGGAGCCATAGGGTACCCCCGAAAAATTAAATTTTAAATGACAATAATAAATAAAATAAATAAACAAATAATAAATAATATATATATATGCGGGGTAGAGTGAAAAAATAACAGTTAATAATTGATTAAAAATTAATTATGAAAATTATTATGAAATAATAATTATTGAACTCTTGTTAAAACACTCTGCATCCCGTACGTGATCACCTCCTACCTCCACACACTCTTTCCCTCAGTATTCGTTTCAACATAAGGAGCCATCACTAGCCCTCAGGAATTAGCATCAACACAGGGACTTGTATATTACCTTACCACGTCTTAAAGACAAACACCCTACCACAGGGACCCGTTAACCCATCCGTTCAGCAGGCGGTCGTAACAGCCAAACCGAAGCAGTTTGTTAAAAAATACAGCACACAGAGTATTTCACCATTGTATGTTTTTAAATAAATAATAAAAAAAATAATAAATAAATATTAACAGTAATAGATAATAAAAAAAAAAGTAAAAAAAATAAAAAATATAAAACAAATAGATGAAAAATAAAATTAAAGATATATATATATATATATTATATATATATATATATATATATATATATATATTATATATATATAATATATAATATATATATATAATATATATATATATATATATATATATATATATATATATATATATATATATATATATAATATATATATATATATATATATATATATATATAATATATATTATATATATATATATATATATATATATATATATATATATATATATATATATATATATATATATATATATATATATATATATATACTATATATACTATATATAATATGACTTCGAGTGATTGATAATGCTGCATATAATGTCAACTTATGATGAGGAAAATGTGGTATTTTTCCTATAGTATAACTAGAATTTGAAAATTATTGGGAGATATTCTTATGTTTTGAACGACTAGTTATTAGAAATCTTAGATATGACTGATCATTGTATTGTATCCATTAGTTAAAATAGTTAATTAGCTACTATATAATGAGGAAATATGCATAATATGATAATAATTGGTAATATAAGTTATGAACGATGAATGGTAAGGATATCGGTCTTATATCATATAGACCGAGAATCACTAGGAATACTAAATATATTTATTCAGTATGAAAAGCAGGATAAAGGAATATATATAAGTAATAAGTAGATAAGATATATATTATGGATGATTTACACATCTTATCTCGATGGTAAATGATTACTGTATCGCTCTTGATTATTAGAATTACGTGTGATGATTGAGGTGATTGTAATTAATAAACTCTATCACGGGTGTATAAAATATATATATATAAAAATAAAAATGTAAAGTCACAATAGAAGGCTGTTAGTGTAGTAATGGTAAGGATTCGGTTTTAATCATACTATATTGAGATGGAGGTATTAAGGTACAAGAAAGGGCAAAGAGCTAACCATGAGTAATAAGGCACGATCTAGAAGGACTTAGGTGGATGAATAAGGGAAAACCATGGAGTCTTAGACAGAAATCTTAATCGAGGAGGACCTGACAATGACCTGATCATCGATCGCTGCCGTTTGATTGGAGACAAGGTTGGGCTTCAAGTTCATCACGTAAATGAGCTTTTAATAATGAAGGAAATATGTAATTGAGCACATTAGGCTCTCCAGTGAATTTTAACCAAGTAGATGTAACTAATATGTAGGACGACTAGGAGAGATACTCTAAGCAGATATACGAGTAGATCTATCGCCATGAGTTAGGATCATGAGGAATGAGTGTATCGAGAGACTACGCTTTGGTATGAAAGAAACTCGGAGTTCTGGGAGAGTCCTTGTCTTGATAAGATAGGAGGAGGTTGGATGACCGACCGAGAGAGTTCAAAAGAAGCAGTGTGACTCTCTAAGACAGAGGTAACCGAGTCGATATAATAGTAGGCAGAGTAGAAGTGACGAGAATACAGTTGATACGATGGGTGATACAGAGAAAGAAGGATTTTTACACAGGAGTAAGTTAATTGAAGAGTTAGGAAGTAGTTGTAATTAAAGCCGCGATATAAAGCACTCGATATGGATAAATGAATAAATCTTAACTAGTTTTTCCCTCACAGGAAGAGGACTAGTTAGTGGATAGCTGAATGATGGATACTTCATCAACTCGTAAGTTAAGAATATTGTCGATCGCTCACGAATAACTCCTATATAGACCTAAGTATGCACGAATACGAGCCCCAATACAGAGCAAGTAGACAACGGTAGGTGGGATCACGTAAAATAGTAATTGATAGAAAGAACGGCTTCTTCATGGAAGGAGTTGCAAAGTTACCGCTCAGCCATTCGAGGCATTAGCGGTGAGGTTTGGATTAATAAGAAGAATCTTGTTTGTAATCAATGTACGAAGTCGAGAGAGATTATCACATGAAAGAAAAAAAGGAAAACAACCAAGCCGGCTTGGAGGAAGAAGAGGAGAATATGTAACATAGAATGAGAGATGAATAATGGGTAAGGTTTTGTTCTCGACTTTGTTAGAGAGAATAAGGATTATTCGTAGATACGTGTCTCTGTGTGAGAATTATGGTAGTTTGGAATGTAGAGAGAGAGTTGGGAGTCTAATATATAGGGAAACTGGCGGAGAGATGTGTATTATTATATATTGATTAATTTCACATATATAGGGAGTTATATAGGGAGCACACGTAATATGTGACTCCATCGTTGTGACAAAAGAGAGTTTCTGTACAGTAGCAGAAGAGACATAGATAGGAGGTATAAGATAATGTCTCTAGGTCCTAGCATCTCATTATTGTCGGCTTTAATTAACTGTTGGCCATCTAAAGCAGGGTGAATGAGTGAGCACGCACGTTTAGTCTCTAATATGAAATAAAGTTAAAGGGTTGGATAGTATTGCCATCCAGCATAATAGTAGATAGGTGAATAGCGAGAATGACATTTACAAAATGTATGTATAACGAGAAGCACTTATGCTATTATGACAGAGAGTTGTTCGGATATAAGTGTCATATGGGGAATAATACGCAATGGTACTAACTATGCCTCTGTATAGAGAGGCGACGATACCTAACAGTAATATAAATTTTAGATAGGAGGAATGTAAACGTGTTGGACCGGACCCTATCCACTCAACGAAAACCTCGTGATATATCTTAGATGCTAGACGTATAGAATATTGGAAAGGAAATAAGAATTGATGAAGATCAAGATCTATAAGTTGAGATGTAACTTGCGCGAGAGATGGCTGATAAGTATTTGGAGTGACTATGTACTATATGTCAGCTGTAAAGTAGCTGCCTACACTAGTCTAAATCGAGAAAGCTTTTAAATCATTCTATAGAGCACAAACAAAAGAGTACACCGAGAGAGAGTATGCCGGAGAAGAGAGCGAATAGTGAACTAAGATGAGTCAGAAGAGAGTGAAAAGAAAATAATTACTAGATTGAAGAAGCTCGTCTTTGAGCATAAAAGCCAAGGAAATAACGCAGGATAAATAAAGAGGAGATATTTAGAAGACATATAGTAGGAATATATCAAAATTCTTCTGAGAGTTTATGAAGTAAGGTATTAAGAATCACAATACACGCTTGTTGAGATAGAGCGGGAGGTTAAAGTCAGATTACAATTTTGGATGTTAGTATAGATAGGTTGAGAGGGGTGCCGTCGTCAGCTTTTCTTCGAATCTATACAAGACTATGTAAAGGAGCTCGCATATGGACACGTGATACCATCAAAATGAATGTGAAGGTATGAAGATAGAAATAAACAATCAAAAGACAAGAATAAGGAGATAGTTTATCGCAACGGTCAGTGTGGAGGTCGAGGCTCAGGAAGCTTGTCCGGTCCACAAGTTTCTGTGTGAGAGCCTCACAAGAAAGAGAGAGGAGCCAACACACGTCATTCGAAGTTAGAGCTGGGAAATTTAAAAAGATCGGTACTAATGTGTACATTAAGGAGATATATAGAGGTACACAGAAGCGAGCACATGACGTCTTTAGAAACAAATATAAGAAATATGTGTTGATAATATGGTTTTACATTAAGCGGAACAATAAAATGTAGGGTTTTGTGATAGGTGGTTGTAAGGAGCACGAGTACAGATGACATTCGTCAGGGAATGCGAATATAAGAGTGATAATAGATAGAGGTAAGGCAAAAATAGCTTGGTAGAAGGCCATGAATTTATTTAAGCGGACCTTCAATGATCATATGAGGAAATTCTCAATACATGCGAAGGTATCGGAGAGAACGATGGCTTCTAAGCAGAAGAAATAGTCACTCGAGTAATGGTAACGAGAAAGAGGAAGAAAAGATAAGATGCAAGAGTTGTATCATTGAGCTAGGTTATGCTTATGTTATGAGCAGTAGAATTCTGCCCTAGGAGAAAGTGGGACGGATGTAATGAAGATGGAAGACTGCGGGAGACAAGACGATCCTATTGTCTTATAGTCTGAGATCGCAACTAGATAAAACGTAAAGTTGTGCTGTAATATGAGTATATAGTCCGTCGAAGAATAATTCCGATGGGATAAATAAAAATATAGGAGGACTTTTTCTGTCGTGGTGAGATTATGTCTTTCGGATGAGGGTACTGACAGGAACTAACGGGATAATAGTCGCGCATATGATATGCCGAGCGAGTACATTCAATTAAAGCGTAGAGATACTGATAAGCACGTAAGAAACAAGCAGAGTTAAAGTCAAGAGTTTTATTATCTATATAAGGTTATATGATTGAGGAAGGGGAAAGAATATGGAATAATGTTTATCTACTCTACATGTCACCAGAGAGAATCATCCATAAGTTATTATTATTATAGTACGAGTTCTGTCACAATTTCTAGGTGAGTAACTCTTGAATATCACATACCAACTAGTAATAACAAGTAATCATTTCATTAGAAAATCAGTAGAAGTACGAATATATAATCAGGTACAAAGTCAAGACCACTAGTTAGTGTGAGTAACCTAATATAGAAAGGCCAGAAATAGTTCATCCTTTATTACCTAAAATAAGGTACTTATTTATGGGATCACCGTTCTTATATATATATATAAGCGGAATGACTTATGAAAGAGATGCAGTGAATAACAATGATAAAACGGAGATGATTTAAGAAAGATTGAATAATCGAGAGTATTAATCACCATAAGATGAAGTGAAGAACGTTATTTAAACATGATATATATATAACGGAGAATAGTAATAAAGTTATAGAAAAGTAGATACTTGAAAATGTATTAGGGTAATACATCAAAGACGGAAGGATAGGGTAGTAGAGTAATATGTGACCAATTTATACTATGCTTAAGGTTTTTTCTGATAGTAATTGAGGAAGGAGCAGTATCAACAGCTGGACATTGAGATAATATATGAGTTAGTAAAAATATATAATATCGCTCATTGAGCGGTATATGGTGATACATTGAGATATATATTCACCTATATAATTAATTAGAAATTTTACTGAGTGAGGAGAATGAAGATGAAAGGAGAATATAATGATGCTTAATATATATTTATTATGGTGAGAGTATTATAAAGATAGTTATACGATTAAAATATTTATATTGATTGAATGGTCTGTAGAGTTAGGAGATAAAAAATTAGATACCAGTATAATAAATGAATTATAGTTGTATAAGATTTTATGCTAAAAAGATAAAGTTTAAAAGAGACCATTAAAGTAGAGAATACAAAGAATCTAGAATGTAGAGACACACTGAGTAAACAGAAAAATAAACATTAGAGCGCTACATATAAAATTTTACGCAACAACCTCCTATTGCTGAAAATTGAAGATAGATACAGTTGGAGGAAACAGAGTAGTGTTTGTTGTGAGAGGACTCAGACACCTGGTTTTCAGTTAAGAGCAAGAGATGAGATCTACAAGAACAGTAAGAGAGGTGGTGCGATACAAGTAGAGATTGATATAGATAAGAAAAAAAAGTACATATTATAGAGAGTCGATAATTATGTTATGCAGGAATATTAAATTTATAGTAAAATATCAGAGACCGTGAATATCAGGGCAATAGTCCAGGCTAATATAGTCTTGTGGCTCAACCTACCATTACTCGGAGATGAGCCACACAACTATCTCCCGAGGTATGTGGATGAATATGGGGAGAGTGAATATGATAGGGAGGCTTAAAGATTATGGAATATTTACTGACTCTATCTTTGAATCTCCGAGGCAGATTATGTTAATTCGTACCAATTATTAAATTAGATAATATTTATATATAGGTATAAGTTATATTGATAGATGATTAAGTCTAGATTTTGAAATTTGTAGGATCACTAATAGTGATGGAATGTATATGAGTAAAGTTATAGTTAAGATAGATTAAGTCACTCCATATAGGGTGAGTACAAGTAGGATACAACCTAAGACCCTATTATACTATAAGTAAATGAGATAGAATACACGTAATAAGAAAACAACGAAAAAGTGAGCTCAACGAGGGTGAAATACGGATGTGTATCATAGCTCATCTCAATCTACCCCGATTATTCTAATGACAACTACAAGTATGTGAGGGGTACTATTGCAACATGAGCTTCGAGTTATATAGATGGCGCTATTACCTCATATATACCCCTATATATAATATATATAATGATATAATATGATTTATAGATATATATAGATATATATTAATATAATATATATATCTATAATATTATAATTAAATATATTAAAAATATTATAATTATATTAAATAAATATATATAATTAATATTATAATTATTTATGAGAGAGTATTTAGACTATTATTATATTTATAATATATATAATATATATATAACATTATATATATTAGTATAATATATATATGATAATATATATATATTACTATAGTATACTATAATATAATATATATATATATATATTATTATATTATATATATATGATATATATATCATAGAGAGATGAGCTTATATATAAAGATGGTTGTAGGAGCCAGGCTCCTGGAACCTACACCCGAAGAGGACTCATTCCGCCATCCCCGCCACATTTTATCGCGAGCACTAGAGACCGCGAGCACTATCACCGACACAATCATATTCATTCTTCCAACATATATAAACCACGCCACACTGAGTCGAGATATACCGCAGGTTATGAGATTAACCGAGAGAGTAACGCCTATTTTCCGACATGTGCCGCGAAGTATAGTAATTATAGTATCGAATATCTATTCACCACTCACAGAATTAATAACATTTTCACTAGGCTATATTAAAACTTTGTCATTAGGTATTGCAGAAAACTCTTTCTGCAAGCTGAGTCACTTTATTATCAGGAGTACTAATCTTGACTTGTATTATATGAAAAGTATGAGCTAATTAGACATTAATATAGGATAGAATATTCAAATTAAATTGTATAGATGTCATATTACTCTGCAGTTAGTGAGGTGATATATTAAGTCTACAAATATTTATATAAAAATATGTCTACTTTGTCTCTACCTATAAGTGCAAATGATAGATATGAATAATGATATGATAAGAATTGCTTTGCATTACAGCAGAATATCACTTAGATATATATTTAAGTGTTAAATAGAGATATTATAAATTGTCTCATAATAGAAAGTTCATAAATGAGTTGTATACTAAATTAATTATTATTCAGATTATTTATAAATTATTAACCATTAAATTGTAAGGTTAAACAGATTTTGTTCTAAACCATACGAATAAACAAATTCTCGAGCATTGTAGCCCAATGTGCTGAAAAATACCACTAACTCACTATTACAACCTGTTATCCACTACAATCCTGATCATCAACAAAAGATAATTTCAAATACAAACTGTATTAGGTGATAATATAGTACGTTAATCGTGCAGAATTGCTATCTGGAGAATGAAAGACGACATATTTAAATGCGACGTACCATAAAGATTATGGTCCTTATATGCTCCAAGCGAGCACAATTCAAACGCCACTCGAGTTATGTCACAGATCCTGAGCGGAAAAATGACATTTATCATTGAGATGTGGAGGGCTGTGAGGATTCAATTAACACATGTATCTTAAGCCTTTGGAGAATTTCCAAACACATGACCATAACTAATAGTTCCAATGGCTATTAATCAACTGCAGCTCTTAGTCACACCAGATCTAGACCATTCCCACCGGAAAAACGATTATAATTACATGTTACAGACATTGAAAGTGGATTAGTGTGTGATATACATTCTTCTAAATAGCAGTTTACTTTAGCCCCGCTACTTTCTCAACTAAAACAAGACAACAAATGTCCTTATAGTCTAGCCAAAAAACTCATTTATGAGCGAATATAAATCCATTCGTGATCGCACTGATAAACATTAATGAAGGAGATGAACGACAGATTTGAAAACCTGGAAAATGATGATGCTTATGCAATTGCAACCTTTTTAGATTCTAGGTACAAAACAAAATTTTTTAAACCACTTGTTTCTCAGAATGTTATAATCAATTAGGATGCTTATGCGATGAGATGATAGAAGCAGCTAAAAATAACGCCTTTTCAAGAAAAAGCAAAATCTCACAGATACAAAAGAAACAAAATCTGTTAGCTTAAGCATTTGCTAAATCAATGAAAGATCTTGTAGCTTCCAGCAGCGATGAAGAATCACAGTCAGAAATGTCAAAGGATATAATATCGATTATTGAAAATTATCTGAAACTCCCACGTTTGGAGGCAGATAAATACCAACTGGTTTGGTGGAGAGATAATTGCAAAAGTTAATGCCTTTACATTTGCTGAGACAGAGAACCACTGGAACGCCGTTAAATACTATATAGGTAGCACATCGTCTTCTTTAAATATATAAGAATTGCAGACTAGTGTTGCTAGTGAGGCGTCTTTTCAGTTTTTAGATAGAAAAGGTCAAGAGTATGCTTATTAAGCTTATTCATATTAATCTAAAGCATTGCACACAAAAGGAATGGGAGCAGTTCTAATAAACTATCTCCAAACCTATTGTATCACAAAAAGAAGCCACAAAAGTATTTCTTCTCTTGATCTAAACATAAATAGTTTTTAAATCAATGATTACCAATTACTTATAATAATCATTGTAAACCATAAATGTGAATATTCAATTGTGAAAACTCGCGGATGAAAGTCTTTTAAGAAGAAGCAGTAAAAATGTCATCCACGGGTTGAATTACTAGACCTATTAGTTAATATAAATAAAATATTAAATTATATATAAAAGTATATTAATAATAATTATATATATAATATATATATATATATTATATATATTTATATATATATATTAATATAATATTATATTTATTATTATAATAATATTGAATAATATATATGATTAGATATATATATACTATATATATATATATAGTATTATATATATATATTAAACTTATAATAATGATATAACGCTTATTTCCTAAAAATATGGGGTGTGAAATTGGTTGGCGGAAGAAGGATTGGTTGAGGTGTTGATAGTAATATTATTCTAAATAATATTAGTGAAGTTGGGTGATATCTACTATATACTCATATTACCTAAACTACGTATACTGATGGTTAATAAACTATAAGTAGATTTGCTAGTAGGATATTAATATTAAAAATTAATTAATAAAATAAAAAAAAAAAAAAAAAAAAAAAAAAAAAAAAAATATATATAAAAATTTATAAACTTATAATCTACTATATATATATATATATATATATTATATATATATATATATATATTATATATATTAGAGGTGGACCGGATAGTAATTTTTTACTATCCGCGGATGCGGATGCGGTTGCGGATATTCAATTGCGGATATCCGCAGATGCGGATGCGGATGCGGATAGTTTAATTTTTTAAGAGTTTTTGCCATAAATTCTTGGAATTTTTAATATAATATCTAGAATCTATGTTACCAGGGTGTGGGACGGGGACCCAACTCTTGAACACCCACCAACCTCTTTCCCCAACCTCCACCCTTTTGGAAAAAGGTTATATATATATATATATATATATATAATATATATATATATATATATATATATATATATATATATAATATATATATATATATATATATATATAGCCAGTAATTCAGTATTACCTTCACACTTCACAGTTTCACATATTCCATTTGAAGTTAATAATTGGTAAGTTAATTTTTAGAAATAAAATCTTTTGGGCTCTTTCAGGGGAAAGTTAGGTTCACTTTTCGTCGTTAATGAGGCCTGCTCCACTGAAAAGACGCTCACTAGCAACACTAGTTGAAGGACATGCTAAATAAGTCCTTTCCAGCTCAGCAAGAAAAGGAAAACTTTTGCAATTATCTCTCCACCAAACCAGTTGGTCTTTATCTGCCTCCAAACGTGGGAGTTTAAGATAATTTTCAATAATCGATATTGTATCCTTTGACACTTCTGACTGTGATTCTTCATCGCTGCTGGAAGCTAGAAGATCTTTCATTGATTTAGCAATGCTTAAGCTAACAGATTTTGTTTCTTTTGCATCTGAGAGCTTTTGCTTTTTCTTGAAAGGCGTTATTTTAGCTGTTTCTATCATCTCATCGCATAAGCATCCTAATTTGATTTTAACATTCTGAGAAACAAGTGGTTTAAAAATTTTTGTTTTGTACCTAGGATCTAAAAAGATTGGAATTGTATAAGCATCATCATTTTCCAGGTTTTCAAATCTGTCGTTCATCTCCTTCATTAATGTTTCAGTCATCCTTGAAACTCCCTTAGACTTAATAACATTTGTTAACACAACTTTCAATGTTGTAACAAGTGGTATCACATCTGACAAACATGATTCAGCTGAACTTATAGTCTTTGTTAATTCTCCAAAAGGCTTAAGGATATTAATACAATTATTTAAAATGTCATTTTCGTCAGCTGATAGAGGCTTTAATTTGTGCTGCTTGAAGCATAAAGGCAAATGGTCTCATTAATTTCGCTCATACTCTCAAGCATATGCAAACTACTATTCCAGCGTGTTTGAATATCTTGCATGACAGAAAGTGGACGAACATTTAAACTTGTTTGTATTTTCTTCAGCACATTTTGGGCTACAACGGAGTGATTGAAATTCGTAGCAATTAACCTACATTTGGTTATTAAATCGGATACACATTTTTGACTCATAATGGAATTTTTAACTACTATCTGAGTTTGGTGTGCAAAGCAATCTACATTTTTCACTCTTGCCAGAGAAAGTGCTTTTTTTATATTTGTGCCCGAATCCCTGACTACGCAGTGCACTTCATTTAATGAAATCTTCCATTTTGTCAGCATCTTTTCAAATACAGTTTCAAGATAGTCGCCTGTATGGCGCTCAGAAAGAGGTTCTGCATTCAATACAAAGTTTTGCCTTTGAAAGTTTTTATCGATTGCATGAATACGTAATTTTTTACTATCCGCGCATGCGGATGCGGTTGCGGATATCCAATTGCGGATATCCGCGGATGCGGATATTGGAAAAATGATGCGGATATCCGCAGTTGCGGATGCGGATGCGGATATCCGGTCCACCTCTATATATATATATATATATATATATATATATATATATATATATATATATATATATATATATATATATATATATATATATAATATATATATATATATATATATATATATATATATTATATATATATATATATATATATATATATATATATATATATATATATATATTATATATATATATATATATATATATATTATATATATATATATATATATTTATATATATGGATATATATATATATATATATATATATATATATATATATATATATATATATATATATATATATATATATATATATATATATATATATATATATATATATATATATATATATATATATATATATATATATATATATATATATATATATATATATATATATATATATATATATATATATATATATATATATATATATATATATATATATATATATATATATATATATATATATATATATATATATAATATATATATATATATATATATATATATATATATATATATATATATATATATATATATATATATATATATATATATATATATAATATATATATATATATATATATATATATATATATATATATATATATATATATATATATATATATATATATATATATATATATATATATATATATATATATATATATATATATATATATATATATATATATATATATATATATATATATATATATATATATATATATATATATATATATATATATATATATATAATATATATATATATATATATATATATATATATATATATATATATATATATATATATATATATATATATATATATATATATATATATATATTATACTATATATATATTATAACATTTTTAATTACGGCAATATGCCACTAATACCAACCGAGTCCATCAGAACTTCACGACAGAAAAGTCCATACTAATCATATTCAGCCAATTAGTATAGGACATTAGCTTAAAACAAGGATAAGTCTTGCCCCATTTTCATATTCACCCAATCACCAGAGAGCCTCATCATAAAGCATACCACAATGATAACCCTGCATCATTTTGTACATAGGCCGGGTACATTTCTGCTAACCTATTTACCGTTTTCGACATTGATTGATTTAAATATAAGCCCGTCCAAATAAATTCAGCTTTCCAAGTAATTAGACCTGGACCTTTTTATCTTTTTCTTGACATTGATCGACGGGAACAACATAAACCCATTGCTTGTACCATTTATCACCATATTCCAAGTGATCATTTACATATATATTCCATTCATTATGCACACCTTTTAATTTCCCACATAATTACCACCATACTTTTTGGCCTTTTTCTAGGCTTTAACGAATGGACCGAAGCCTCACCAACACACGTCATAACTTTTCCTTCATTTTATTATTATTAATATTATTATTAATTTTCATCCATATGGACTTATATATTAGATCCCAATACACTTTATTCATATCAAGATTCGACATACTTAGCCCCGAAAGTTGTTAAACTACATATTTTTTCATAGGCTAAATTCCCTTTATCCTGTTTTCCTTCAATATTTAGCAGATTTCTCATGATAAAGATCGATTCCTCACCAGAATTCGTCTTAACGCCTCCTTCATATATACATTTCATTTATTGAGTATACTTTTACTTGGACAATACAAGCACTCATACTAAGATTTCTAGCAGTATCAAACATAAGAATATCCAAATTTCTCAAATCTAGTTAGCATAAGAATACCCGGTTTTCAAATCTAGTTAACATATATACATCATTATCAATATCGAGGTTATACAGCCTAGTAACATGCGTTTACTTTGAATAATACCAACAATCGATATAACTAGCTCGTAAAAACTTTGTATGTTCGCACTTCATCTATATTCTTGCTATTCATTATAAACTAACTTTCACTAAAATGCTTTAGATGCCAATATATCAACAAACATTTTTACCAAGGTTTCGGACAGAACCCTTATCAACATGGGTCATAACTTCTCCATTTTATTATTAATATTAATTTTTACCCTTATGAACTTATATATTAGACCCCATCACACACAATCCAAATCAAGAGCCGACATACTTATCCCCAAAAGATGGTAAACTCCATATTTCTTCATATGTTAAATTCCCTTTAACCTGCTTTTACTGAATATTTTGTCGATCTCTTGATAAAGACCAAATCCTCACCAGCACTAGTCGTAACTCAACCTCCATATAAACATTTCATTCATTCATAGACCATACTTTTACATGGCCAATATAAACAGTCATAATAAGATTTCTAACAGAATCAAACATAAGAATATCCAAATCTACCCATATCGAGGGTAGGAAAACTAATAATTTATTCATTTACATTCGAATGGCAATTATATTCAATATAACTAACTCGTAAAAACTTTTTATTTTCACACTTCAACTATTTTCTTATGGCACTTTATACTCGGTCTTGTCTAAGGTAAGGTACCAATATATCAACAACCCAAACATTCTTACAAAGGACTCGACAACATCAAACATAGGAATTCTCGAATTTAGGAATCCTAGTCAATATATATGCAACGTTATCAATATCGGGTTGTAAAAACTTTGCATTATTAAAGCTCATTACGGATGATCCATATCAAGAGCCGACATGCATATTACCGAAAGACTGTAAACTCCATATTCAACAAATGTTAAATCTCCTTTATTCCACTTTCTCCTCTTATTCTACTTATCTTCTTTGTGAAAAACCGAATCCTTACCAACACACACCTCATGACTTCTTCATTTTATTTTTATTATTATTTTCACCCGTATGAGTTTATATTACACCCCATCACACACGATCTAAATCAAGAGCCGACATACTTACCACGGAAAGATGATAAACTCCATATTTCTTCACATGCTAAATACCTTTTATCCTGCTTTCACTGAATATTTAGCCGACTCTCATGATAAAGACAGAATCCTTACCAGCACTCGTCATACCTTAGCCTTCATATATGCATTTCCTTCATAGAGCATACTTTTACATGGACAATACAAACAGTCATACTAAGATTTCTAACAGCGTCAAACATAAGAATACCCAAATTTTCCAAATCTAGTTAACATAGGAATACCACATTTTTCCCATCTAGTTGACATATATGCAGCATTATCAATCACGAGACTATGCAGCCTAATAACTTATGCATTTACTTTCGAATGGTGGCAGCATTAAATTTAACTCACCAGTAAAAACTTTGTTTTTTCACAATTCATCTATTTTCTTAATGGTCTTCATAAACTAGCATGCTTTGGATGCTAATATATTAACAATACATTCATTCATACTATGGTTTCGGACAACATCCTTACTAACATGTTCTATAACTACTCCTCCATTTTACTATTATCATTAATTTTCGCTCATTTGAGCTTATATATTAGAGCCCATTACACTCAATCCAAATCAAGAAACGACATAGTTGGCACCGGAAGACGATATATCATCATTTCTTCATATGCTAATTACCATTTATTCATCTGTACCCGAATATTTGGGCGATTTCTTGTGATAAAGACCGAATCTTCACCAGCACGTAACTCATCATCCATATATACATTTCATTTATTTACCATACTTTTACTTAAGCAATACAAACACCCATACTAAGATTTCTAACAACATCAAACATAAGAATACCCCTTTCCACCAATATAACTAATTCGTAAAAACGTAGCATTTTCACACTTCATCTAGCCTCTTATGGTTCTTAATAAACTAACAAGCTTTAGAAGCCAATATATCGACAATATAAGTATTCATTCTAAGGCTCCGGTCAGCATTAAACATAAGAATTCTCATATTTTAGCAATTCTAGGCAACATATATGCAACATCATCAATATTGAGGTTAAGCAAACTAATAACTTATCATTTACTTTCGAGTGGTACCAGAGTTCAATGTAACTACATTGTATAAACTTTTTTGTTTGCTACACTACGTCTATTTTGTTAACGTTTGACTCTTTTACAAACTATCTTGCACTGTTTCGAACTTCGAAATATTTATTTTATTAACAATTTTCTTTTAAAATACTTAATTTTACATCCTTTATTTCATCAAACATCTGATATAACATGTTACATACACACATACTAACGTAAAGTATCTTCAGAGAACACAAGTAACTAACGAAAAGATAGAAACCCATACACATTTTCATGCTTTCTAAATTATTCATAAGGTTATTTCCTATGCAGATAAGTGACATCCTTATATTTAGTCTTTTTACACTTATCAAAGATTTTCATATTAACTGTATCTATAACTCTAACTTTCAAAATTATACTTAAACTTATTTATTTAATAAACGATATTTTATCCTATATTTCGCTTTCAACATACCTTTTATGATACAGTAAGGTACTTACTAATATATCAAAAATACAAAAACACACTTATCGACTGTCACATTTATACCTTAATGTTTCTATGGTGTTTTATCGTAAGCAACATTCTAACCAACCTGACCAATCATAAAAAACGACCCTTACTGATGCATTTTCAAGTTAACATATTTCAAATACGAGACAAATATTTCATATTAAACATCAAAAAACAATTATTTTCATGTATTGAGCTGTTACGAGCAGTATTTTTTTACTAACATTAGCTATTCATGAATTTTCAAGTTTACATACTTCAAATACGAGGTAAATATTTCATATTAAACATGAAAAAACAGTTATTTTCATGTTAAAATTTCGAAAGTAATTTATATGTTTCGGTATGAGAGTGTAGGTAAATACAAAGTTAGAAGTATTTCGACATGTTTCACAAAACATACGAAGCATGTTTTACAAGAAATATACAAAATTCAGCATTACATAGCTTCCTCATGTTTCAAAAAACGTACATTTTATATTTTCAAGGTAATATATTTTAATCTTACCACACTAACCACAACAACCTAACAATCTAACAAATTTGACATCGAAGGTCTTACCAATCAAATCAATATTGTTTACCTTACAAATGTAACCTTTCCTTGCATAATATAACCTAATCTTAGTACAGTAGGTCTTCGGATCCTCATATTCCTTTAATAAAGTAAGCTGCTGTACAAACATTATAATATTCATCCATTTTTAAAGATGTTATGATGGGACTTTAAACAATATATTCACGACTAGTACATAATTCTCAGACTGCAATAATCATCTACAAATTTTAATTTTTCATACTCATATGTAGCAGGGTTAGTAGGTACTCTATCTCTACTTCTTCTACTCTTCTCAACTTAACACCCAAGTCTTCAAGAACAAACGTTATTTCATAAAGGCTCACTCATTCGGGAAATATGTAGATTGTTAACTTCATGACGACTCTACGAAAATACTGCTTCAATGTCTACAAAACATTTCCAAGGTATCCTAAATTAACCTAAATCCATCTCCATATCATAGATGACTACCTCTCAATAGCTATAGCGCTTCTAACCTTACGGTCGATACATGCCTATGAATAAATAATAACTTAAATACCATGCGAACTCTTACATGTCAAAGACAGCCAACCTAACTATTTGACCTAACTTACCTCAATATATCTATCCTCGATTATTTTTCATAACCATGACCTAATACACTTACAAAAAATTAAACCGTCAACATGCAAACACACACACACACACCTATAAGCGGCTATATTTCGTTTTCACGACATATCTTTTTCCACCTCGCTCACGGCTACCAAAACGTATTTACCACACATATATCAACAATGTGTCAGATACCACGACATTACGAAGTTAGGCTTACACACGATGTACTTCAATATATATCGATATATTTTTCAATTTAATTAAATATTCTTGGATAAGTTCTCCCTTTTTTTTATTTATTATAATATATATATATATATATATATATATATATATATATATATATATATATATTATATATATATATATATATATATATATATTATATATACGTCATTCTAAGTGACATCAACAAATTTCAGAAAATGTTCCCACCTGACCATCTTATGGTCATATATGTTATAAGAATAGTTCACAATGAAATTTTGGATTGGAAGGTGATTGCGAAAAACTCTAGGCAGAGGCTTAACTAGAACTGGGCAGTGGTACTGCATATTCCCTGGGAGCCAGATAGAAATGGCGGCAAAAAAAGTTTCTAGATTATTTGAAGAGCAGAAAAAATATTAAAGTTTGAAAGCAAATAAATCCAAAAGTAAATAAAAAAATAAGGGATTTAAAACTTGCACCCTCACAATTAATCATATATATATATTCTCCTGCGAGAGGCCCAAACTAATTTTTACCAAAGTTGGAAGTATATTAAAATCAAGGTTCTTTGAAAAGATGGAACACGTAAAGAACGAATTAAAGGGCAACAGAGTGCATTGAAAAGAAATGGTCAAACCAATCATATCGCTCTGGACGGCTCTATGTCCTTCCCAATATATATATATATATATATATATACTATATATATATATATATATATATATATATATATATATATATATATATATATATAATATACTATATATATATATATATATATATATATTATAATATATATATTATATATATATATATATAGCGCCAAGATGAAATCCCAATAAAAGAAGAACTCGCCCACAGAAGACCAACCTTCAAGAACTGTGTATAGATAGTTTGACAGTTTCTTATGTCCTCGACTATCAAACACAGCAAATGACTCAGAAACAACTCTCCAGGGATCCAGAAGAAGCTGTTGCTGTAACCTCCCTTTGCCCTTCCCTCGAAGCGGCAAAACACAACTGAGGAAGCTATTCGTCCAAAAGTTCGGCCTACCAGCCGAACTCCTGAACCACAAGTTGGGCCTAACAGCCCAACTCCCTTCAACATCGGGAATTTATATGTCTCACAAGGACTACGCTGCCCGCTATCATGTCTTCTCACTACCAACAGCTACCTCAGGAACAGGAGAAAAACAG
>SEYY01021567.1:0-41956 GCA_009176605.1 Armadillidium nasatum
TGATTGGAGAAAGTCCTCACAAGCTTATTGCTCAAACCTATGATGTTGCAGCCGCTCTCAGTGGAGTAAACAAAGGCGTGCAAAGCAGAATAAAAGCATATTATTATTAATATAACTTAAACTTATTATTGGAACAAGCGACGTCACAAAATACTAATGTTCGAGTATTTTTCAACAGCTTGTCTGGAATACCAAATTTTTTCTCAAGGTCCCCTCAAAGAATGAGTGCTTTGGAAAATGTTGCTGGTCGCAGAGTTCCGAGACCATCTTCTACACGTTGGAATTTCAAGAGTAGAACTGTTAACGCTGTTAAGGAGATGAAAGACCAAATAATTGAATGTTGCAGCATATTAGAAGCATCTAAATCAAGAGAAACTGGATCTGCAGCAGAAGGCATTAAGAGACTTCTGAATGATTTCGAATTCGAATTTTGGTTGAACTTTTTCTCAGAAAGTAATGCCTCATGTAGACATTATGTTTTCTCAGCTTCAATCTAGATTAATTGATTCAGTCAAAGCTAATAACTATTTACAAACTTTTAAATCTGAAATTCAAAAAATAAGGGATGAAAATATTAATATTTCGTTTCCTTTTGAACCAAGAAGAAGAAAATTTAACACTGATAGATCAATTGCTGCAAAAGAGGTTTGTGACGTTATTTTGATTCAATGTAGAGAGAGGTTTAGCTTCACTAAACATCTGGAAGCTAGTAAACTTCTTCTAATAGACAATTTCCATGAATATATGAAACATTTTCCGAGCGATGCACTCGATCAAGCTGTTGCTGCTTACCCGATGTTGGAAAAAGAAAACCTGAGAACAGAACTCTCCGTGTTTTATTCAAGAACAGATATGCACCACTCAAGAACCCTTATTGCAATGTTAGACATGGTAAGCGATGAAAATTTAGGATCAACATTTTCAAATATCACCAGACTACTACAAATTTTAATTACAACTCCGATGACGACGTCTGAAGCAGAAAGATGTTTCTCGACTTTGAAGAGAATAAAAACTTTTTTACGTAGTACCATGTGCAACGAGAGATTGAATGCATTAACGATGCTTTCAATAGAGAGTGAAATGGTCTGTAAAATACCAGATTTCAATGAAAAAAGTAATTGAAAACTTTTCGACATCTAAAACTCGAAGAACTAATCTTATTTTTAAATAATAAATATCAGCAAGCTTTCCAAGAACTAATCTTATTTTTAAATAAAAATAATAATAATAATAATAATAATAATAATAATAATAATAATAATAATAATAATAATAATAATAATAGGCAAAATGAAATGAAAGCTAAATAATAATAATACGAATGTCAAAAAATTTGCATTGATATATAGATGCTTCCAATATATCGATATTTCCAGAATAAGTAAGGTACGTCTTGAAATTTTATATATATATATATATATATATATATATATATATATATATATATATATATATATATATATATATATATATATATATATATATATATATATATATATATATATATATATATATATATATATATATATATATATATATATATATATATATATATATATATATATATCCGCATTTTCCGCATTATATTGCATAAAAATCAACATCCGCATCCGCATCCGTTTCGAAATTCAACATCGCGCATCCGCATCCGCACTTTCGAAAATTCAACATCCGCATCCGCATTCCATCACCGCATTCATAATTCAACATCCGCATCCGCATCCGCAAATTAGAAAATATGACATCCGATCCATCACTAATATATATATATATATAATATATATATATATATATATATATATATATATATATATATATATATATATATATATATATATATATATATTATATATATATATATATATATATATATATATATATATATATATATATATATTATATATGCGAAATTGTAGATCAAGAGTGAGGGTGAAGAGAGAACTATCGGATTGGTTTAGCATAGGAGTGGGATTGAGATAGGGGTTTGTAATATCTCCATGTTATTTAATTTATTGATGAATGGTTTACTTAGAAAAATGGAGAGAGAAGGAAGAGTATTACGTTGAGAAATATAGAGGGTGAATGTGAAGTGAATGTTTTACTTTTTGCAGATGATGCGGCATGTGTTGGTGGCAGAATCTGGAGAAAAGATGAGAATACTTGTGAGAGAGTTTGAAGGGAAATGTGCAAATACGAGATTGAAATTCAATCCAGCGAAGAATAAAGTTATGAGGATTGGAGGTGGGGATGAGGAAATGTGGAGGGAGTAATTGGTTTGTAGAAGTGTGAGAATGGAAACTTGAGGAGGTGAATGAATTCAAATATCTAGTAATGTTGGGTAGAAGGTAAGGGTGGGACGGAAAAAGGAATAAAGAACAGAGTGGTAGAAGGAATGAAAGTATTGGGGGGCCTAAGAAAAGTATGGAAGAAAGGAAAAATTTCGAAAGAAATAAAGATAAGAATGTTTGAATGTATGTGTTCACCTTCTGTATTGTATGTGTGTGAAACATAGACGATAAGTGCTTGGTCGAGAAAAAGTTTTCCAGCGATATATATAATTGAGAAGGATTGATAGGATTAGAAATGAAAGAATAAGGGAGATGTGTAAATGGAAGAAGGGTGTAATTGATAGAGAGGAGGAGGATGTGCTAAAATGGTTTGGACATATGTGAAGAATGAAAGAGAACAGAATGGTTGTCAAGGTACGTAGATCCGATGTAGATAGGGGAAGGGTAGGGGGAGGGGAAGGCCGAAGTGGAGATGGATGGATGGAGTGAGAGTGATTTTGATGGAAGGAATTTGAGTTTAGACGAGGGTAGAAGATTTGTGGAGACAGAGATGGAGGGAGGTGGTGAAAGCGTTGAAAGGTAAGAATAGTTATGTTTGTAAGGGAATTGTGGTGGGCACCACCTCACGAAAGTGGGAAAGGTGATAGTGAAATATATATATATATATATATATATATATATATATATATATATATATATATATATAATATATATATATATATAATATATATATATATATATATATAATATATATATATATATATATATATATATATATATATATATATATATATATTATATACATAACATCCGCATCCACATCAATCCTCAAAAATTAACATCCGCATCCGAACTTTTCGAAAATTCAATCCGCATTCCGCATCCGCACTTTCAAAAATTCAACATCCGCATCCGCATCCGCATCCGCACTTTCGAAAATTCAACTCCGCATCCGCACTTCTCCAAAATTCAACATCCGCATCCGCATCCGCAAATTGGAAAATAGACATCCGATCCATCACTAATATATAAATATATAATATATATATATATATATATATATATATATATATATATATATATATATATATATATATATATATATATATATATATATATATATATATATATATATATATATATATATATATATATATATATATATATATATATATATATATATATATATATATATATATATATATATATATATATATATATATATATATATATATATATATATATATATATATATATATATATATATATATATATATATATATATATATATATATATATATATATATATATATATATATATATATATATATATATATATATATATATATATATATATATACTTGCAGCCCCTCCTTGCCAAGTTTACAAGAGCCGCCACTGTTGAAAGGTTTGATATTAATTTTTAAGGTAAAGTTTGTCCAATCAAAAATAATAGTAACCCAGTGAACCAATCTCCTTGTTGACATTTAATTTTCTCTTAGCGATGTAAATAGGTACTCGTATATATATGGAAATAAAACAAAAAAAATAATTATCTTTGTTTAATAAAAATTCTATGTAGACTAAACAAAAACAATAAATAAACAAAGTAATTAATGTTAGTTACACTTATTGTCCTTTTGCATCTGGCGATTTTTTTTTTTTTTTTTAAACTCAGATTTTCACTTCGACGAAACTATTATGAAATACCAGTCAACAACACCACACTTTTGGGACAAAATTGGACATATCGAGGAGAATGAAATTAATTTAATATGGCATGAGGAAGAAAGATGAAAAGTCTGAAGCAAAAAGTGTTTCCTAGAAAAGGGAATTTTGAATTTTACGCCTTTAAATATATAAAAAAAATGTTTCCCACTTAAGGTTCAAGAGTATTTCAAGAGTATTTCAACACACCCAAGCTCCGAAATTATTAAAACTAAAACATGCCAACCAAATGTAGGAAGAAAATTATTTCACCTTCATATGACAAAGGTTTCTCAACCAGATGTAATCAAATTAAGTCTCAATAAAGGTCCTGAAATAGAGTAAGGATTAATCTCTGGATTGTAAGAGCTCCAAGAGCAAAGAAAGGAATTGCTCTGTTATTCTAGAAACATTTAGAGATAGAAGATGCTTTCCTTCCAGGAAACTCTACTCTCTGGACCAGATAGTATTAAGTCATACGATCCCAGTTCGACTAATGTGTGGAATTAGAGCTAATTAGAGATAAAACAATATATAATGAAAAGTACATAACGTAAAGGATTATGTGGTTCTCGAATATAGACACATTATAACTATCAACTATGTAACGAAGATGTAGGAATCTGATGCATGATTAGTAATACTATAACTGAACTCATGGTCATATCCTCATTCGTTTTAAAGACCGTTAGTGTAAGCAAAAAACTCAGGAAACAAAGAATAGAGATAAGGAAAAGTTGCGAAATCGTAAGGAACAAATGCAGGACAATAAGTCTGTTAAAAAAAAATATATATATATATATATATATATATATATATATATATATATATATATATATATATATATATATATATATATATATATATATATATATATATATATATATATATATATATATATATATATATATTATTATGCTTGTACACTTCCAAACTTAATGAAGTGGATAATGTAGATAATATCATATGATAATATAATACACAATAAAACAAAAAAATAGTATTTAGTGATTCCAATCTCATATATAACCTTAATTATCTTGAGAATTATTATGGCGATCAAGCGTTACAGCACCACTTTCAGTTATGTTATTTTTAGGTGTAATAAATACAATTTTATAAAACATTAGAAATACGTCGTTTATGGTCATAAAAACATATGAATGGGAGATGCATATAATCAAACCAATAAAAAATGTATAAATATAGTTATCTTATCATTTAAAGAGGTGAGGCTTCTTAATAGCAAATCCTTTTACATGTATTGTAATGACTCATTCAAAGGAAAATTTTCCAAAGCAATGCCACTCTCCACATTTTTCAAAGCTTGCTTATAATTTTCTAAAAAATTATGGCCAATATCAAACGTGAAGATACACTTCTGATGATATGAATAATATCAAAAATACACTACCGTTGCTATGCATACATTTCCAAACTAATAGGCTTAACTTACGTTTCTTGTGCATGCACTGTTGTACAGAAGAAACTGATGAGAAAAATTTCAAAAAGTTCTGAAAAATATTCTATCTCAGTTCTACAGTTATCTTGTTGAATCTAGCAAATGACTTTATGTACATAACAAAGGTAAAGTCATTTCTTCATGGCTTAGCTTTAGTAAGTAAATTAACTTTGGAACACATTACTGTTGTAGAAAACCTGTTCCTTTACCGACATGTGACCATGAAGAACCAATAGAGATAAGTCAGCTAAAGAAGATACTCTCCATAAACATAGCATTGAGATCAAGCAACCTGATAATTGGACATTAATAGAGTCGAGTCTCTTTAAATCTTGTACAGAGAATCTATTAGTATGGAAAGTAGCTTGGTGCCATTGGTGTAAGTAAAGTCAAACAATAGTGAAAAGAAAATTTCCAAAATTTTCATTCCATTCCTCTAGTAAATGTTAGGCAGCAAACGGAAAGCCCCATTTCTTTTTCTTGAGTTCTTCACATTAGTGCTAAAACTTATATTTAGAATTTAGGAACAATTAATCTTTAGGTTAGATGTCTTTTATATGTTAATAAAAAATTAAGGTTCAGTTCTTTATAAGATTTAGTTGGGAATGTGACTTGCTTGATGATAAAATCAATGTCATTGAGATCATATATATATATATATATATATATATATATATATATATATATATATATATATATATATATATATATATATATATATATATATATATATATATATATATATATATATATATATATATATATATATATATATATATATATATATATATATATATATATATATATATATATATATATATATATATATATATATATATATATATATATATATATATATATATATATATATATATATATATATATATATATATATATATATATATATATATATATATATATATATAGCAATGTAAATTCAAAGTCAAAATCTCATATAACGAAAGAGGTATCACAAATAAGTAAAACTTCTTGATGGTACGAAAAATAAAGGTTGTTGGACTGTAGATTTACGAAAAACCATAATAATCTGGTTAAGAGAACTGTAATAATAACACTGACTCTTGAGTGGCAGCAATTAAGTTTTTGAATCCGAATAAGGGGTGATGCTTATTATCTTCGTCAGAAAGCTACAAAATTTCAGTGTTTTATTTCACCTCGGAGTTGTTATGAATCTTTTCTCCGTGAAAAATACAATAACATTTCTTTTTTCTTTTCCTTATGCTCCTTCTGGCACCTGTAAACAAATTTCGCTTCTTCCTCTTTCTCTCCTCTTGTTTCTTTTAATGGCATTCATACTGCCTTAACTTCTATTAAGGCTGATATTTTTCATCAAACCTTTACCAGTAATTCAACTTTGGATGATTCGGTAGTTACCTCTCCTTAACCACCTCTTTTCTAACTAACATTACAATTTCTTCTAAAGAATTTTTCCTGTGGCTCTTACTTGTTTCCAAGAGAACACACTGCCCTGGTAAACTATTTCGTCTCTGCTTTTCAACTTTTCCTTTCTGCAGAAAGAGTGTGCTCATTCAACCTTAATCTTAACTCTTTAAAGTATGTGTCACAAATATAGGTTTGTTTCACTCACAAACTTTCTCGAGATTTTCTACTTTCACTGATTCTCACAAATCTTTCTGCCTGTCAATCTACTGCATCAGTCCTTATACTATCGTTATTACAATGAACATTGTTCGTCTGAACTCTAAAGTTGCATACATCCTCTTAAGAGGAGAGCTAGTCGTACTTTCAGCTTAAGACTTACCCATTTTGTTCACTCTTACATGAACTTCACTGGTGAAGTCCTGAACATTCTTCATTTTTCTATTTTCACTACTCTACTACTGACTTGCAAACTTTCAAACGTGGTGCATCAGACGTGGCTGTTTTTAATTTGGTTGACTTGGGAGTTTTTCCCAATTCTAATGGGTTATGCATGTGCCTTATATATATATATATATATATATATATATATATATATATATATATATATATATATATATATATATATATATATATATATATATATATATATATATATATATATATATATATATATATTATATATCATTCCTTAGCAATAGTTGCAACATCTGGTTTTTCTAGTAAAACGTTGAAAGAGGTAGAAGGTATAGGATGATTTAAAGTCAAACTCGGTAATCTCCCTTCCCGTGCATGTTTTAAAGCCAGCAACACTGCCACTTTATCAAGTTCTTTCTGGGTTGGCCTTTCATTGTCTAAGCATATTTCACAAGCTCTATTGCCAAAGAGTTCTAAGACTTTGGTTCTATAATCAATTATAGTTGTAATAGGATTTCCAGTGAGATTCAGTTCCTCAAGGCATGGAAGCAGACAAACTGGTTCTACTTGAGATATGGTACAAATTTTATTTGAAGACAAATTTAAGAACACTACAGAATAAAGTTTTGCTAATCCATCAAGGCTGGTGAGGCAATTTTGAGATAAATCGACTGTTCTTATATTTCCTAATTTCGTATGTAAGTCACTTAATTCTATTAAATAATTCTTAGATAAATCAAGATGAACTAATTTCGGTAATTTCACTAAAAAATTACCAATATTTTTCAACTTATTTCCCTTAAGATTTAAAAATTTCAACTTAGGAGTTAAAACAACTGAATTGTCTATAACTTCAATACTGTTAAAACTAAGATCCAATTCTTCTAGATTCGTCCATACATATTCTTCCATACTTTCTTCAATTTCTTTATACAATGAATCACAAACTACTATCTCAGATAATGCTTCGATGTCGCTGTTCTGTACTTTTAACCTCTTAATGTTCCCTCTAACTGGTCCAAGTTTTTCAATTTTATTTAGGGAAGCGCCTATTATGTTGATTTCCTCTACATTCTTGAACACAATGAGATTAAATTCAAGGTCATTCATTTTCATATTGCTAGACCTAAAATTTGAAATTATATATATATATATATATATATATATATATATATATATATATATATATATATATATATATATATATATATATATATATATATATATATATATATATATATATATATATATATATATATATATATATATATATATATATATATATATATATATATATATATATATATTGCACATGATTGTGTATGTGTGATTAAGGTTATCTTGTGTCCTAGTGCAAAGTTTGGGTCTAAGTACAAGTATTTGTACTTAAGTACAAAATTTTGAGTACTTGTACTTGAGGTTTCAAAAATCAAAAGCACTTGTACTTAAGCCTAATGTACTTGCAAAAAATCAAGTACTTCTAAGTACAATTTAAATTTTAAAAGTAAAAAACCTGAATATATCTTATATCCAGAACAATGTATATTTGACCCTCACATCTATCTAAGATTTGTCATAAAAGTTCTTGAATTTAGATAAATTTCACTATTATTATTAAATTTTGTTTTGCATATTTCAGAAGAAAAGTTAAACAATTTAGGTGTTCCAACTTTTTTTTTTTTTTTTTTTTTTTTAAATCCTTTCCAAAATAAAAATTTAATTAAAAAATAAAAGAAAACTCACCCAAGCCTAACGCAAATCTCAAAGGTGAGAGAGAGAGAGAGAGAGAGAGAGAGAGAGAGAGAGAGAGAGAGAGAGAGAGAGAGAGAGAGAGAGAGAGAGAGAGAGAGAGAGAGAGAGAGAGAGAGAGAGAGAGAGAGAGAGAGAGAGAGAGAGAGAGAGAGAGAGAGAGAGAGAGAGAGAGAGAGAGAGAGAGAGAGAGAGAGAGAGAGAGAGAGAGAGAGAGAGAGAGAGAGAGAGAGAGAGAGAGAGAGAGAGAGAGAGAGAGAGAGAGAGAGAGAGAGAGAGAGAGAGAGAGAGAGAGAGAGAGAGAGAGAGAGAGAGAGAGAGAGAGAGAGAGAGAGAGAGAGAGAGAGAGAGAGAGAGAGAGAGAGAGAGAGAGAGAGAGAGAGAGAGAGAGAGAGAGAGAGAGAGAGAGAGAGAGAGAGAGAGATGAGAGAGAGAGAGAGAGAGAGAGAGAGAGAGAGAGAGAGAGAGAGAGAGAGAGAGAGAGAGAGAGAGAGAGAGAGAGAGAGAGAGAGAGAGAGAGAGAGAGAGAGAGAGAGAGAGAGAGAGAGAGAGAGAGAGAGAGAGAGAGAGAGAGAGAGAGAGAGAGAGAGAGAGAGAGAGAGAGAGAGAGAGAGAGAGAGAGAGAGAGAGAGAGAGAGAGAGAGAGAGAGAGAGAGAGAGAGAGAGAGAGAGAGAGAGAGAGAGAGAGAGAGAGAGAGAGAGAGAGAGAGAGAGAGAGAGAGAGATTAAATACAGTAGGAAAAACAGATGATGAAGGGAATTCCACGGAATAGAGGTGAATGGAAAGAAGGCCGCACCACAGAGAGTAAGATCGAAGTTTTCAGTATTCACACAAAATTCATGTGAAAGTATGGCACCCCTTGTGCTCCATGGACGATGTATTGGTGGTGGAATGCGAGCACCTGCTGCTGTTGTACCTATAGAGAAAGAGATAATGCACTTTTGTCACGTTACGGAGATAATGGGTCAAGGGAGTTTGAAAGTAGGAGATTTCTTATTAGTCTTAGACTCAACCCTACTGAAAGAAGGATGGAACCGGCTCCCCAAATGTGAGAACAATATTACATACAAGGGAGGATAAGACCTTTTTATAAAAGAAATAACTTCTTCAAAAGAAAAAAATTACAACAACCTAAAACAGAACTCCTAATTTCCTTTGAAGTCACCTTAGTAACAGTTGTGATATCAGGTTTTGAAAACAATTTATAATTTATGTTCAGAACAAGAATGTTTATGTTGTTCTCAGGTGAGAATGGATAGACGTTGAATGGAGATAGGGGAGTTGGAAGGTGTTGATAGGAGATGCGAAGAATTTGGGTCTTTTAAAAAGAGTTGAATTTCACAAGGTTGAGACGACTGCACTGGAAAATCTCATCCAGATCAGCAAGAATAGAATAAGGAAGATCGTCGAGTGGAAAGATGAAGGAACTAAGTTTTTGAGGCACCGAAAGATAATCTTAATTTTCTTTGCTCCAATTAGAAGAAAATTTAAGTTGAGAAAGATCAGAGGTTATTTGCTCAAAGGCCACCCTTCTAGCATCATTTAATTTAGAAATGTACCGATAATATCGGCCATTTTTTGGTATCGGTATTGGTTAATATGGCCTATACTTGGCCGATACTCCGATACTTTGAATTCGACTACTAAGTGATGTCTTTACCTTAAAGAAGTATATTATATCATGTTTGAATATTAGCGTTTTTTATATTTTGTCTTTTCTGCTGATTAATTGAGGTCACTTCTTTCATTATTTTTATTCTTTATATTGTTGCTAGGTAAAGAATCTTCTTGTAAATTGTAATCATGTTAAAACATAAAAGCGAGTAGCTAAACTTTGTTAATACTTACTGGAAAATGGAAATGGAATATTTTTTGAATAAACACAAACATAAAAAAGTTATTAGTATTATATTTGCATTTATTATTCCTAAAAGATAATATTTTAATTTATAAAATATACTTGGGCACAACCAAATATGAAATACATGTCTAAGTTGCCTAGCAGTACATAAATGTTCTATCTTATTACTGTGTATTTCTTATAATAATTAAAGTATCGGTATCGGCACCTAAAAAATAGAGTATCGGTATCGGTCTCTTTACTGGTATCGGTACATCTCTAATTTAATTGCTGTGGTGTGAGACGACCTTTCAAAATGAAAGAAGCAATGAAGGGTAGGAGTCGTCAGAATGGGAGTGGGAAGTGATGAAGTAACAGAGAGGTTATTAATGAAAGTAGAGAGTGAGTTCAGAATAATATATTTTTTTTAAATGAAATAATTTCTCCTCCTCCCTCACACTAAAAAAAAAACAGTAACTTAGTACTATTAGAAACTTTGATATTTCTCTCTCCTTGCTGATTCCAAAATACAATATGATTAGTTTCTCCTGAAATGGAAGGTAAATATGTGGTCTCAAAGCATGACGGGATGATGGAGTCGACTCCTATACACTTACACACACCAAAGAAAAAAAAACACTATAACTCAAAAACTTATAAGATAAACATCAGTTAGTATATAAATCAAAGTTGAATGGGTGTAAACAAAATCAAAGTAGAAAGTGTGTAAACTCTAAGTAGGTTTGTCCCTGGAATAATTCAATATTGTAAATAAGATTAAATTAATTTTTCAATGTATCACCCACCTGTATAAACCTGAAGAGCCTTTAATAATTATCCTTTTAACACCTGAGCAGAAATCTACTATATTGGCAAAGTCTGCTTCTTTTTGGTGAGCAAAACCAACAGGATTTGGACTTTGCATTTGCTTGCTAATTGCCAAGAGCTAAAAGAGAGAAAAAAGTACTTAAAGGTATGTACACATAGTTTCACTATTCAAATATTTTTAAGACTTCATTTTATATGATTTTTTTTATTTACTTTTTTTATTATTTCCGAGCTTGAAAAGAAGAACGAGTTTTGTGAAAATCAAAACATTATTAAGATTCTTGTCAATAATCAAATGTTTGTAATAATTTAAGTATTCAGACAAGTCTCAGAGAAGTAAACTAGACTTTACACCAAATTGGAAGATTTCATAATAGGGATGAAAAAAAAAATTTTTTTTTAAAAATACCCCACTGAGTTTTACGTCTATTTTTTTTTGTTAGTTTAAAATCAATAAAAACTTTAATAAAAAAAATTAACCAAATTGCATTTATACAACATTTTAACCCTTTTGATTCCTAATATATATGTAAAAACTACATTTTAGGGCTACTCCGTTTTACTGAAATAAGCATATTAATTAGGAGAACTTTCATAGTAAAATAATATCCACAGAAACTTGAAACTAATTGTTTTAAAATTGTAGCATATGCAAAACAAATATTTTTATTAAATTCCACCAACTCTGGAAAACACAAATAGCACTCAAATTCAAAATAGTTTTGTGAATCCATTTGTATGGATAATAATACAGGCTTAAAATAACGCACTGTATTCAAAAAATCAACTTTAAAAATAAACGCAAAATTAAGAAAAAAATTTAAATGAAAAATAAACTGCATGAAATAACAAAGTTGTAACAAACAAAATAAAAATCAAATTACGAAATATGAATTTCATAGGAAAAATTTTCACTTAGGGCTTCGGAAAACTGATATTTCATTTTTGGTACAAATAATTAAGGTTTTCTGATATCAAAGTAAAGTGGATGCTCTTTTTAATATTCACCTCATTGATATTTCTGTACTTTTTAGTTTTACGTTAATGGGAATCAAAAATTCTAATTTGCAAAAGGCAAATGCATAATTTTCAAAAACTGCAGTTCTTAAAATAAAAAAAAACTGATATTTGCCTTGTTCTAAAATTTAATATGTGAAGAGAACCTTAAGAAATGCCTCTGCCAATGCTTCATGATTTTCTGACACAACAGTAATTTCTCCAGTGATGGAATTACCAACCAACTGATAGCATATCAATCAGGATCTGGAAGGTAATCACAACAGCTTTCTGAGTTTGGGAAGATGACCTATAAATAGATCCTTGATGTCACCTAAATAAAGATCTTCACAATCTTTTAATAATAAAGCTAAATGTGGATTGGAAGTTATCTTGCTTTTGTTAAACTATCTGACTCCAGTACAGCTTTGATCCAAACCCTGAAATTTTTTGTGTCCTAAATGTCGTTCATATTTTAAATATTCTGATACTCCAAATGACACAGAATAAATCAACAAGTAGCAAGTTTAAAACTAGTAGTTGGGTCACACATTAAATTTACATCAATAATTTTGTATAGAATGACTCAATGATTACTTGTATTTGTATCTGTTAAAAGTGTTATATAAATTGTGAATAAAATTTAGGGTATACTAAAGCTTTTTTCCTAGTCAAATGTTTAAGGACAATAATCTTTTCAGATGCTGGAAGTTTATAGAAATGGAAAATGATGAACCATAAATTTCCAGAAGAATTTTGACAGTTTAGTGGCAATTCACTGCTGTTCAGCAAGCTCAGAGTCAATTTTGAGGATTTCTCAATGTTTGGACTTGCATGGAATAAACTGAGAAACAAACTGAGAGTTGAAGAAACCTGAAACTTATCATAATGTACAAACAATTACAAAATGAAGAAGGGAATGAATTTTAATCTTGGCTACTGTATTATTAGTTACTATAAAATAATCAAAAGAAATTATTTTATTGTACAATTTTAAAATCCTGAATAGACTAAATATTTTAAAATTTTAGTTTCATTTATTTACATAAGTAAAAGTTTCATGTGGAATAATTATCTCATCACAAATGAAAAGTCATTATAACAATGGTGAAAGGAATCCTATATGCCGTAAAAGAAAGTGAAAGTGACTACTATTTATTTATATATTTTTTTAAAACTACAAATATAGAAGAAAATAAAACTGGTGAGTTTATTTATTTATTTTTTTAATCTTTTTAAGGTAAGCTTTTTTGTTTTACTGGGTGCTTTTTTATTGCTAACCCTGATATATATATATATATATATATATATATATATATATATATATATATATATATATATATATATATATATATATATATATATATATATATATATATATATATATATATATATATAATATATAAAAAAAAAAGCATTAATCATTCCTAAACTAAAACATGGCAAAGACCCATCAAACCCTTCCTCATATCGCCCAATCTCCCTCTTATCCACTATCTCAAAACTTCTTGAAAAACTAATACTAAATTCCATCCTTCAATGCATTCCACAACAAAGCTTCCAACACGGTTTCAAACCCAACCACTCCACCACCACAGCACTCACCAACATCATCCAACCAATAATAAACGGACTAAACCATAAACCACATCACAAAACAATATTAATAGCAATAGATATAAACAAAGCCTTCGATACTGTCCCGAGACACAATCTAATCCATAAAATCCTCCAATCCAACATCCCAACAAACATCAAGAAATGGTTAGCCAACTTCCTATCAGGAAGAACCGCCCAAATATCTCGGACCATAAACATAAGAAAAAAATTTGTTGTTAACTTTGAATTGGTAGTAATTTGATTTCGTTCACAATTATTTTTCCTTTACTTAAACTGGCAGTTGTGTTTTCAACGAGAGAAATCAAAATGTGGTTAGAGTTGAGTGATGTGCCAATTTCTAAATTTCCAAAAAATATCCCTTCTATTTAGCACTGGTTGAGAACACAGCAATTCTTGAAGACGTCTATTTAGTATTGTGCGAGTGAAAGTTCCAAGAATTCTTTAAGCTGTTCGTTGTGTGGGGGTGCGTGAGAACGCCTAAGAATTTCCGAGGAACATCTGTGCGCGTCGTTCCAAGAATTCTTCAGGCCGTTGTGGGAGGTGCGTGAGAACGCCTAAGAATTACCGAGGAACATGTGTGAGTGATATTTAGAACGTCTAAAATTCTTGAAGATGCTTCTGAGAGTGCGTAAATGGTTAGGAATGATAGTGTTGATTCGACTTGTTGATTTAAAATGAGAAAGTTTTACTTACGGGCAGCAGAGGCTTACTGTGGGAGGAGTTTTTCTGTGACGTGTTGTTGTTGAAATGAGAAGCCAGGTTTGAAAAGTCGCCATCTATTCAACTTTATTTTTGCTGATTTTTGAGGTTGGAAAGAAGACACCATCTTCTATTTAATTTTTAATATTCAAACTCCATTCTATAAGCCTCCGCCGCCGAGATGAAAAAAACAAGTGGTCTTAATTTTCGGACAACGAGGAAATGTTAAATAAGGGAAGGGGGGGAAGAATATGATACCATATGAGCGGTTTCGTTTACAAAAATTTTCTAGAGACTTCTTTTAACATTCTTTTAAGTAAAATAAATATTATTTATTTTTGATATATTAAATTAAAAATTTAAAATTATAATATATATATATATATATATATATATATATATATATATATATATTATATATATATATATATATATATATATATATATAATATATATATATATATATATATATATATATATATATATATATATATATATATATATATATATATATATATATATATATATATATATATAAAAGGTATTTATGTCATATCTTTAAATATACATAATATAATGCTTATTTATACAAAAACTAAATTACTGTAAATGTATCATGGATTATTTCAAAACAAGGAACAAGTGAAAATTGAATTATTATTACATGTTACACAATGTTTATTCAAAATCTTATGCTTTCACAATTCACTTTTATTCATATTTTCATTTAATTTTCTTTATGTATGTCGTTTATAATATTTTTGTTAATATTAAATTTATGTTCAGAATAATTATTCTAATAGAGTAAATGAGTGTAAAGTGAATAAAAATATTTAAATTACTATTGAATATTTGGAAATATAAACTTATGTCACTTTTATGCATACTTTTATTAAATTATTTTGTTCATTATGTATGTTAAATGTTTATTTTTTTCCTTATAAAGTTTTTCTCACACAGAAAAGGAACCATTTACAAGTGAACTTTTAACAAGAGTTTAAGAAAGTTATGAATTTCTGCAGGGCAGTATTAAGGTCTCTGTGAATCATGCTGTTGAATGAGTTGGAAGGTGTAAAAATAATTGGTTGGATCTTCTCCTTCTAGTGATATTGTATTAAGTACTGCCAATTGAACTGAAAAGGAATCACCCCTGCAATCTTATAACCAAAATTCAACTTTACCTGGAGCATTAATAGAACAGTGGAGTTCTCTTTTTCATTTTCAATTAAGACTAATGCGGAAAAGTTTAAATTATTCTTAGAGGCATCTTCTACTTCTAGTATTTTCTGCCAATATTCCAAAAATGCAAATGCCAAAGAATTTGCAAAATGATATTTTTACTTGTCAAAAACCAGCAATATGGCAGAGACAAATTAGAACCTGTATATCACACCCTTATTCAATGGTAAAGTTATTTGTTTATATTAAAAGAAATAAAATGCAATGAAAAAATTTAGTTAATATCATCATTCTTTACTTTAAATAAAGGTGTTGAACTAGATGGCTTAAGTACAAAAATTATAGTATTGATGTTAATGGTGTTATCAATTGTAGTTTTTAAAGTCAGTATACATTTAGACAAATTATAGAAATGACTCTAGCATGTTTAAATAGCATGTTTAATTTCACTAATTATTCTATTCTCCTACGTATTTAAAAAAATCATTTGTAAAAAGTATGAGTGTTTAAGGTGTAAATTTCCAAATAGTCTTGGAAATTCATCCTCCAAGAGTCACAGTCTCAAAGACCAGGCACATTCAATGATGACTGTCAACAGTTTCTTCTATGACATATTAATTACTAAAACTGCTGTTAGAAGGCAATAGAGATTAGAATAGATTTGAGAATTTTTAGAATTTAAGTAGTTCCATGAGGTCCACCCGAATTGTACAGAGTAAATTATGATTGCAACAAATACAGAAAATGCATTTCATATGCTTCATACTATGTTAAAATCTTTAAAAAATAGCTAAACAAAACAATTACAATTTTATTATCATTTATAATTTAATATAGGTAACATGCTTTAGGAAAATATTAGGACACACACACACACACTATATATATATATATATATATATATATATATATATATATATATATATATATATATATATATATATATATATATATATATATATATATATATATATATATATATATATATATATATATATATATATATATATATATATATATATATATATAGGTGTAATGTCTAAGTTGAAGTTGAAGTCTAGTTTCTTTCAATCCCATTGTAGTAAAAATATACAGATACAGTAGTATATTGATATATCAGAAAATTTTTGTACATAAACATGATACACCAAAATAATAATAATAATTAAATTTTATGAAGTGTATATGCCATTTGTGGAAAATACTGGTAGAGTGATGTAATGGTGATTTACCTGTTCTCTCTAACCTTCTCTTCAAAAGTATGCACCAAATCATCATTCAGGGAAGATTGTGGATGTTATATTCATCACTGTGCACATTGCCACATCATTCATTAAAAGGTTAAACCCATTTTTGTATCATTGAATCACTCATTGCCTGTTTCCCATAAACATCACAAATTTGATGATAAATTTTTGTCAAGTTAATGTTTTTCACATTAAGGAAATGAATCACAGATGAAATTTCCCATGCTGCAGGTGTCTCAATTTTTTAAGCACTTTAAACACACATCACAAAGTATTACACCTCATGAATATATGAAAATGGTACAAATTCTTTGCCAATTAAACAATTAGTGTACCATACGTGTATAATATTGAAACTACAGCCCTATGGTGGCAATATCTAAAAATGGAGCTTATTTTTTTTAGATATATATATTATATATATATATATATATATATATATATATATATATATATATATATATATATATATATATATATATATATATATATATATATATATATATATATATATATATATATATATATATATATATATATATATATATATATATATATATATATATATAGGACCAACCGGGGCTGGAATTTTACTGAGACCAGGATTTCCCAAATATGGCCGGGGCTGGAGTTACCTAAAATTTGTAAAGAGGTCAAAAGCATTGAAATATTAGGTTAAGAAAATTAGATATAAATTTAATTGGTTTATTTAATTATAAAGTAGTAGTAGAATAGCCAACATTCACTTAAATTAATGATTATATACATTTTCTAAGAAAAATTTTCAGAAATTTACAGATTTTGTATAATAAAACTTTTTAAAAAAGTACAAACACTTTTAAAAATTTTTTTATTTTTTCTGATTCACAATAATGATTCAAAAGGTTTACCTAGGTAAGACCATTAGGAAAGTTTGAAAAAAATGTAAGATATAAAATTATCAATATAACCTGTATTTATACATATCATTGTTATTTTATTGCTATGTATCAAACTTGTATCAATTAGCTACATTATTTCAAAATTATTATTTTGTTTATACTTTCAGTCAATATGGCTAAAAGATCAGCTTCAGCAGTATGAGTGTACTTTATGATGTTTCAGGATAGGCTCGAAATAGCTAAATGTAACATCTGCACTCAGGAAATTAGAAGAGGACCACCGAGTGCCCAAAGTAAATATTTGTTAACTAAATCTTTATGGGGGCATCTAAAATCAAGACACAAAGATGAACTATTCACTAGCAGAAAGGAGCAGCCAAAAGAAACAGAAAAGAAAAAGAAAATATTGAAAACAAGAAAAAAAATCTTAATTTTCTTATACTTTGTTTGAAAATTTTTTTATTATTATTTGACTGAACTGAACTTTTCAGGGTATATGATTTTGTCGCTAAGTTCTAAGTTGATTTTTAGCATTTTTCTGAGCCTATAACGGTTTGAGTTATTTGGACCCAAATTTGAAAAAAATGAATAGCAGGGTCAAACCACTGGTTCACATGAGCTGAAAATTTAACTGAATAATCTTAGCCCCAATTTCTTGCATTAGTGGGAACAGATTTTGGATATCATGTCTAGAAAAAAAAAGTTATAAGCACATGAAAAAAATTTGCAAAAATCTCTTCCAGAGAAAAAAATTATTTAAAAAAAAACGCAACCAACTAATTTTTATTTTTGGATATTGTTTAGAGGAGGGACATGGCTACAACTTTTATTTAGTGCATTATTAAAAGATATTTGCTTGAAGTGAGATATAGCCTCTCAAACTGTGTATTTTCGAAATTTGGTCAAAAATGGACCTTTTTAAAGAGGCTATATCTTGAAACCAATGAACTGCATCAAATAAAATATTGAAAGGAATTTGTAGCCCCATCACTCCTCTAGACACCCACCAAGATAAGAAATGTTATAGTTGTAGTTTTTTTGTAAAAAAAATTTTCCCAAAAGGTCTAATTTTTTTTTTTTTTAAATTTTTAATAGTTGGTCAGTTTTGGGCTTATAATATTTTTCTTATAACTCTAGGAACAAAAGTTTGTTAAAAGCGTCTGTAGCCCATAGAATTGTGAATATACAGTCCAAATTTCAGGTCATTCTGAAAAGTGGTTTGGCCCCACCAATCATTTAAAAATGGGTCAAGTTTCAAAAAAAAAAAAAAATTTAAGTTATACTCAGAAAAACGCTGGAAATGGACTTTTTTCACAGGGAAAAAAAGCTAAATATACTGAAAATTTCAGGAGAATCGGCTGAAAATTAAAATTTTTTGAAATTAGACAGTCCCCTTAAGTATAATTGGCATTTTTAATCCCAGCAGGCAACCCCAGTTTTCCCTAATTTTTAGCTGTGGCCCTGGTTGGTTCATATATATATATATATATATATATATATATATATATATATATATATATATATATATATATATATATATATATATATATATATATATATATATATATATATATATATATATATATATGTTTCATATTACTTCAACATCTAAACATTCATACACAGATAATCCAAAGTAATCTATGTATATGCAAACAGCATTACTCCAAATAAGTTAATTAAAAACTTACCCCACCCACAAAACAGACCTTAAGACTCCAAAACCCTCACTGCATTGTCTAGACTATGTTCTGATCTCCACCTCTCACTTCGAGATGATAGGTAAAAACTAAACAAAACTGTCTTCTCAATGCCAAAGATTTCCCTTCGATAAACTTTAGACTACACAAGACACCTCTTGTTAAACTGCCTAACCAATGATCAATGCAAGACACAATCACTCTGATACTTATTATTGCCACTTCACTTTGAAGAATTAGAATAATGACAATGTCGGGATTTGCAGTTTGTAATGTCAAATCTGACACTAGTCACTTTTTAGGGTGGGAATAAATTAATTTATAAAAAAAAAAAAAAAAAAAAAAACTCACTCACTCACCTGTAATGGATTGAATTCAGTAAATTTATTGTCTTGTAAAATACGATCTCCTTCTGAGTAAAAAAATTTTGCCATATCTTGCAAGAGAAAATTAATCTCATAATATTTCAGTTCTAAAAACTCTGATAACTGCTCCGGTATTGCTACAGACATAAAACTTACAACAGTCTTTATAAAAAAAAAAAAAAAAAAAAAAATGTAAAAAATAAAAAGTACTTTTTGCATATAACAAAAATATTGGAGTGCAATATATGACATACAAATGAATAATGGAGAGCCAATAGGGATTACAAACCTGTAAATAAAGTTCTAAATCTTTCTTCCTTTTTTCAATGAACATGGGATCTTTATTTCCAATAATTTTTTTTGGTGGTAAAAGATCACTGGCAAGACCATGAAGTGATACTAGAAGATCATGAAGATCAGCAAATTCACTGTACCGATGAGTTACTTTCCAGGAGTATTTGCCTAGTTGAACCATTATGTTATAATGTGTAACTTTATCAAGGGTTTCTATATCAGGAATAGAAACTTCTAAGTTATCATTTTCAGATAAGCTTGACATTTTTAATAAAATTGTAAAGATTGATATAATAATTTATAGATGCATAAGTAGATTGGCCTATTCTTGGCAAATTCTGAAATGAACTTAAAAAGATAGCATTCGATAGTGAAATAAACTGAATATTGCAGACTACCAAAATAAATAAAACCAAACTTATCAAACTCTTCAAATCTACTGTCCTAATACAATGAATCATATATATATATATATATATATATATATATATATATATATATATATATATATATATATATATATATATATATATATATATATATAGTGTATGTGTATGTGCGTGTGTGTGTATATAAAGAAAATTTGCCACCTGATTGAACCAAAACAAGAGGTGTACCCGAAAAAGAGAGTGGATGCATTTATCAATGGTCAAAATTGGGCAATCTAATAGTTGGTGTCTCACTGCAAAAGTTGACATCTTTGGTGGTGGTGGTGGGGGAAGAGGAGCTGCTTTATTTATTTTATCTTGTATTTTTGAAGGGATGAAGGAAGAGGTGTTACTCATAGCAAAATCCAGACAATCCACAAGTCTTGCATTCCAAGGCTTGTTCTGAAGAATTTTCCATTGGGTCTGCTTGTTCTGTGGATTTCTTTAAAGTTTCTGGTGTTTAAAGTTAGTGGGGGCAAAAAATGTTGTAAACATTGAGTAGTGTGATGACTGATGCATGTTTTTTTTTTTCTTCCTTCTTGGTATGGAGGGCTGCTGGAATATTTGATGTAAAGGGTAGTCTATAAAATGAGATTTACTGTATAGTTGAAGATCATTCATTTCTGTGGTTTTTAAATGGAAGAATTTTTGTTTCTGCTCCTAGACGGTGAATGGGTGTTGTTGGAAGGCAGCTAATTATATCCCTAGTGCTTTGTTTGGAGTGGTTTCTAGTTTATTAATTTGAATTGTCATATTATTTGATCCCAAGCAGGCAATGCATAATTTATGGGGGAGCAGATGTATTGTCTGTAGACTATCAGTGGAACTATGAGGGAACAGTTCTTCTCCATTAATAGAGCAATGCCCATGAGATGTGAACTTAACAAAAAAAAAGAAATGCTAATGAGTGTCCTATTTGAGATAAAAGTCAAGATTAATATTAAGGAAGGAGAAGATTGAAAGACTGAGTGACAATGTGACTAAACTGAAAGAGAATGAGAGGGACTGAAACCTTTAATATATAGGTGGAAAGGTTGAGTGAAATGGTGTTTGAGTTAAGAAACATAGGAGTATTTTTTTTAATTTTTTTTACCACCATTCATGGGTAGAAGCCTTTTTGAGGGGGTATAATGAAAACATAAAAAGAATCCTAAGCAATCCCAATTCTAATGAAAATCTCTGCAAGCCCAAATGGAGGCTTTAAAGAAAGGATAATTAAATATAACAGGAAAAACAGAAATGACAGCGAAATATACAGAAATGAAGTGGATGGAAAGAAGGCACCACAATGAGCAATCCTCAAGTTTGCAATGCTCACATATTGTTCATGCGCAATTAAGACACCCCTTGTGCTGCGAGGGAGACACATGGAAGTGGAGTGCAAGAGGTCAACTCTCTTTGAGCACCTGCCATTGTAGTATCTATAGAATAGAGATGGTGCATCAATTTCATGTCACAGAGAAAGAGGTCAAAGTAGTTTGAAAGTAAGGGACAGTTGATTAGTCTTTTAGCTTTGAACTGTAACTCTAATGAAAAGAAGGGTACATCCAAAGAGCACCTCTTCCCCTCCAAATATGAGAACAGTACTCTATACATGAGAGGATAAGACCCTTATATATTTGGAGTAATTTTTTAAAAGAAAAAAACACTGCAACCTGAACAGAATATCCCCTTCTCCCCCCTGTCTTGCTTCTTTTTCACCTTTGTAACCATTGTGATATAAGGTTTCCAAGAATATTTGTTGTTTATGCTTAGACCAAGAATATTTATATTGTTCACAGGTGAGACGGTAGAACTGTTGAAGATAGCAAAGTTAGGAGGTAGTTTAGAGAGGGAAATGTGAAGAAAATAAGTTTTTAAAGTATCAAATTTCACATGGCTGTGGTGGTCGAATCAGGAAATGCCTTCCAATTGGCAAAAATAGAATCAGAAAGTTGAAGATGAGAAGAAATTATTAGAAGCTAAAGGAGATTTGAAATAAATAGAAAAATATAGAGCTGAGTCATTGGCATAAGAATAAACAGAGATACAAGTACAGTTGAGGTCATTGATGAAAAGTAGGAATAGTGTAAGGGATAGATAAGAATAATGAGTAGCATAATAGGGAAAGAAGACGGATTGCTCCATACTCTTCAGAAGGCTCTGTATCTACACTATACTATATTATCATAACCTAAAATCCAGTACTTTTTTTTAATGGGTATGGATAAGTTGCTTTTGCTAGATCAGCCTACAGTTCATTTATTCTTTTAGAGTTATCTTCATCCAAAAATATTTTTTATCCATAAAATTGCAAATTTTTTTTTTCATTACATTATTTTCTAAGCTATTCTCTAAATCATCTGATTTATTATTAATACCAATGAAAAAGTTTGCAGGAAGCCACTTATAAATAGTACGGTCAAATAACCATCAGGATGAGAACCATATTCACCATGTTTAACTAATCCTTTTATTATAAAATCTATAAAACACTGAACTTTAGAAATGCTTTTCACAACCTTATCTGTGAGCTCCACTCCTGATATTTCATGATATTTAAAAATATTCTCTCTTAGAGCAGAGGAATTTCTTTCAAATTCATTAAATTCACCTCTATCTATCAGATTATCATATAAACCTCTGAGCATACTGTACGGAATAATATGATGTCAACTTAGCTTGACTTGGTAACCAAACCTTTTAGATTTACATTATAATTTTCCAAGCTTGGATAAATGCAGTCTAATCTTTTTCCTCTTATTTTTAGACTGTATTTACCTAGTATATTATGTTCCATAAATTACCCTCTAATACTAAGGTGACCATATTTTTGGAACCAAAAATTGGGAAGCTTCCGAATATTGCCCCCCCCCCCTCCAAATACACTGCCCGTAAGGGTTCTAAGGGATGTATAAAGGAGGAGGATTTTTAATATAAAGAAGAAATACGAATGTTGTTTTCGAAAACAAATCATATGGTTTATTAGTTAAGGACATTTTACCAAAAAAATTTTTAAATACATTTTTGCCTTCTACCCCCATGAGCTGCGCCCTCTGGCTGTATGGCAGTGTGTCACTGACTGGTTGAATAAATAATTTTTGCCAAATATAAAAATCAAGACAAATGTCCGTCTCTAAAAAAATCAGTACACAGCTTAAAAAATTGGGACTGTCCCGAAAAACTCGGGATGGATGGTCACCTTATCTAATACCTGATATTACTTTACTTAAAGTTGAGCAATATTTAGAATTTTTTTGAAATCATTTTTTATAAGTCTTCAAGTGAATTACTGACATCTGCTGGTATGACTATCTGGCCTCTGGCTGTAAATTCAATCTTAACGCAAAAGACTGTGCTGGATCCATAATATTCTGGTCCATGGTTATTGACTGTGTATATATATTCCAGGCTAGGCTTGAGTCTTGCCAAGTTATTCTGCTTAAGAGTCCAAACAATTACTAAGTTAAGACTTTTCTTTAATAGATTATGTACTATCTACTGTATTGGTCATTAATTTAAATGAATTGTCATTCATGTGATTTTTAGTGATTGTCCTAAAGGTTAAAATTGCTGACCTATGCCAATAGTGTCATAATTACATTTAAGAGGATCTTGTGTAATATTGGTTAATGTCTATATCCTAAAAATAATCAGGATAAAAGTGTCTTTCCCAGTCGCGGAGTTTATTGGTGTACATGGAAACTACGAAGACGAATTGGCCTAAAATTAATTTTTTTTTTTTTGTTTAATTAGGCCGCGGAAAATGATTTTATAAAGTAAAATCACTAAACAAATTTTTTTTTTTAAATTAACAAAGCAAAAAACTACCGTGATTTTACAAAACTTTGAACTAAAACTACTAATTTAATCTTTAATGGCATATCAAATGGCTTTGCACTGCCAGGTTGCTGGATCAGTGTCGGAGGGTATGGAGGGAATAATATGAAAATTTATAGCTACTTCGGAGCGAAAAAAAAAGTTTTAAAAATTTTTCCTTTATTTTGAAACTAAGACGAAATATTATGAAATAAAGTAAATTATGTATATTAAATTGTTTAACAATTTATATATATATATATATATATATATATATATATATATATATATATATATATATATATATATATATATATATATATATATATATATATATATATATATATATATATATATATATATATATATATATATATATATATATATATATATATATATATATATATATATATATATATATATATATATATATATATATATATATATATATATATATATATATATATATATATATATATATATATATATATATACTTCACCACCACTCACGGGCAAAGCTCTATTCAAGGAGGGGGTGTTAGAAGAATAAGAATAAAGTAAAAGAGTGCAACAAAAAATAAAAACTACTCCATTCAGGTCCCACCAAAGGCAAATTTCTTAGGTGAGCGCAGATGCAGGCTTTAAAAAGAAAGATTAAATTCAGAACGAAACATGGAAGATGGGAGAGAGTTCCACAAAACAGAGGTGGCAGGAAAGAAGGAGATACAGGTCATGTTGACTTTTCGTATGAAGTCAGCCGAAGCTTAACCACATATGAAGGCTCGCTTTTGATAGTGGATAGCAGTAAGCTTAGACTCTAGCAAATGTGTACAAGGCAATTGACAATAATCATGAGATAATAGTTGTGCTTAATAAAGTCGACCTTCCTGCTGCAGATCCAGAATGGGTAAAGCTTAAGATTGAAGAGGTAATCGGTATTGATGCAAGTGAATCAATTTTGATATCGGCGAAAACTGGGCTTGTGATAAAAGATGTACTTGAAGCTATAGTGACAAAACTTCCAGCTCCTCAAGGTGATATAAATGCTCCACTGCAAGCAATTTTAGTTGATAGCTGGTATGACCCTTACCTAGGGGTAATAATTTTAGTGCGAGTTAAAAATAGAGTGCTAAATAAAGATATGAAAATTGTTATGATGTCTAATAATGCTACATATCAGGTCGATAATATCGGTATTTTCACTCCTAAGAAAGTTATGATTGATGAACTTTCAGCGGGTGAAGTTGGTTTTTATAATTGCTTCAATGAAAGAAGTGATAGACTGCAAAGTAGGAGATACTATTACTGAAGAGAAAAGGTCGTGCAGTGAAGAATTACCTGGCTTTAAAGAAGTGCACCCTGTAGTATTTTCCCCAATAAAACAGATGATTTAAAATATTCAAGGGAAGCACTGGAAAAACTGCATTTAAATGATGCAAGTTTTACTTTTGAAGCTGAAACATCAAATGCGCTAGGCTTTGGATTTCGTTGCGGTTTTTTAGGAATACTACATCTTGAATTCATTCAAGAAAGACTCGAGAGAGAATTTGATCTAGATCTAACAGCAACTGCGCCGAGTGTTATATATAGAGTTGCAACAGGAAATGGCGGAATTCTGAATATTCACAACCCGCAAGTGATATGCCAGATTTAACAAAAATTGAAATAGTGGAAGAGCCGTAGAGTACTGTAACCATAATGGTACCTGATCAATATTTATGAGAAATTCTATCTCTATGTGAAGAGAATAAAGGAGAACAGCAGGACTTATCTTATATTGGTAATACGACAAAAGCACTGCTGAAGTATAAATTACCGCTGTCTGAAGTTGTTTTTGATTTTCACGATAGACTAAAATCAATTTCCAAGGGATATGCAAGTTTAGATTGGGAAATTTCCAATTACCAGGAAAGTCAAATAGATAAATTGAGTTTTTTAGTCAATGGGGAGCCTGTGGATGCGTTGGCATGTATCGTTTACAAAAGTAGGGCAGAAAAAGGGGACGCGAAATATGTGCACGTTTGAAAGACTTGATACCACGTCAGCAATATAAAATCGCGATTCAAGCGGCAGTGGGCAGTAAAATTATTGCGAGAGAAACAATTAGCCCGTATAGAAAAGATGTAACAGCCAAACTCTATGGTGGAGACGTCACAGGAAGGATGAAGCTGCTTGAAAAGCAGAAGAAAAGTAAGAAAAGATTGCATTCTGTAGGAAACAAACATTCCACAGAATGCTTTGAAAATAAATGATTAATGTATGTCTAAAAACATAATTTTATAGAACTGAGTGCTATTTGCTCAATAAATTTATTTGCATTGAAATAACTATATCATATCTTAAATCAACACTATACAAGATGCCATGCAACAAAAGATTTCTTGCATAACTTAGGAATATGCAAGAACATACCGAAAGCAACAATAGTGAAGGTATGAAATACAAACAAATAAGTAAACTTGATGAAGAGGAGTTACGGAGATTGACAGGAGTAAAAAGAAAAACATTCGAAAAAATAATAGAAATTTTAATAGAGGAAGAAGCTAAGAAAAAGGCAAAAGGAGGCATGGAAGATCGTTTGATAATGTCACTACCGTACCTATTTCATAAAGCTATGGACTAAGTGAAATCGCCTGCATTCGCTGATAAAGCATCAAGATTTTGCATTGCCCTGGAAAAAAAAGAGCTATTAAAGTCAGATATGCAATATGAGATTCTGGTAGTAGATGGAACAGAAACTCCCATAGAGAGAGCAAAAAAAAGCAGAAAAGATTTTTTCAGGAAAAAAAAAAGAAACATACAATAAAGACACAAGTATAGCCCTTCTCATAACAGTCCAAAAAGGTCATAAGAAGGAAGAATCAACAGCATGACGAAAAGATGTGGATAGAGGAATGTTTTTCCTGATTCTGTTTTTTATAGCAAACCAATTATGCTCAATTTTGTTAAAATCTGGAGAATACGGAGGCAGATATAAAATTTCTGCACCAACCCCTTTAGCAAGTTCGGTAATCTTATTAGACTTATGAAAAGTAGCATTATCAAAGTTTGTCCAGATCGGTGTCAAAAATTGCTCAAACCATTTATTAACATATTGCAGTGCCCTTCAAAGATTAACGGAGCAACTATTTTTCTTCCACTTAAGGCTGCAACCATGCTGAGTTTTCTTTCCAGATTTTAGGGCATAAAACCGCTGTCCTTTAAGGCAATATCCATAGTTCAGTGTTTTTTTGTTTCTATAATTTTTGGGAATTTAGCACAATTTTCTTCGCTTTTCTTTGTACCCATAGGTCTTTTTTTCTCTTAAAATTTACCTTTTTTAAAGCTCTGCTAATCGTTTGACAACTTATATTGCCCAAAAGTTTAGCCATTTCGGATAGAGTTTTTCCACAGTGCTTTTTAGCAAATTAAGCAAATGTATTCTAGTCGGTAATTTTATCTACTCTTCCAGGCTTTTTTGACTGAAAATCTCCCGTTTTCTCACGTCTTTTCTTCCACTCATATAAAGTTGTTTTCCCGATCTTAAATCTCTTGGGTTCCACTCTCTCCTTCATCGAACGCTTTCATTACATTTCTCCTTAAGTCATGACTATATGCTACTTACCTTTACTACTATAAATCCATATCTTACTCTTTTGATACTATTATGAGAAGGGCTAAACAATTTAGAGCTGGCAAAAATGAGTTTCAAAAGAAGTTCAATGTTGTTTTGTCGTTTAATCTGAGCAGATTGAAAATAATAAAATACATGACAAGGGAGCTAGCAGAGTTTGTTAGTAGCTCCGTCTCCTAGCTATGGCATTAAACAATGACTATGAAGAAGACCTAATCATAAGAATAATCTATAAATAATTTTTGAGGTAAAATGTGAAATTAGGTGTTAATATCGATCACGCTGCAACCTTTCGCAACGCACGTGGAACTTCTTATCCAAATCCATTGAGAGCAGCAGAAATAGCCATTAACGCTGGAGCAAATTTCATTACCGCACACTTGCGAGAAGACAGAAGGCATATTAGTGATGAAGATGTATTCAATCTAAAAAAAAAAAAATTAGCACTGTGTTAAATCTTGAAATTGCAGCTACGGAAGAAATGCTCAAAATAGCAAAAAAAGTAAAACCCTTTTCGATTTGTATAGTACCAGAAAAAAGAGAAGAACTAACAACTGAAGGTGGCCTAGATATCTTTAACATATATAGCAAACTTTCTAGTATAATAGAGAAAATGCATAGCTCTGACATTAAAGTTTCCCAGTTTATCGATCCAAATATTAATCAACTAAAATATCTTGAAAAGTTAAAGATGAAACCTGATACAATAGAAATTCATACAGGAAATTACTGCTATAATCCATTAGAGAAAAAACTACAGTTAATTATCAATGCTACAGAATACATTAACAAGCTAGGAATAGAATGCCACGCAGGACACGGCATAACTTATAAACAAAGCCAATGTTGCCTTTGTTCTTAGTACCACTCTTCATGAAAAATGCGTTTGCCATCATTTTATCTTCTGAAGCAAAACAATAATTTTTAAGATGTATACGATTGGCAAGTTCAATAACTTGCTCGCTATTACGATAATTTTTCTCAAGAGTATAAAAAACTTCTGGCCCTTGGTCCATTATACATTTATTTTGATAGAGAAAAGACTTTAACTTAGATAAAGAGAAAAAAAAACTAGGATGTATTACTTGATCAACATCACCACATAATAAAAAATTAACCTTTCTATCATCTTTTAAACTTTTCAAGATTAAACTCAGTGTACTTTCAGTTAAATCTTGAACTTCATCTACAACAACCGCATCATACATTTCTTCTGCAATGCACTCATAAGCAACAAGATTAGGATCATAATACTTTGGATCTCCTATAAATTTCTTATATTCTTCAAAAAAATCATAAACACTGTTCCTCTTATCTATAGGAAATATAGATTGTCTATTTCCTAATTTAGCATATCTATCTTTTCCATCTTCTCCTAATAAACTTCCTCCACCTATCACAGCTGCAAATTCTTCGAATATTTTATCTCCGTCTTTTTTATACTCTTTAAATTTATCTTTCTTGCATATTTCCTTGAACCATGAAAAAAACTTACTTCTATTGATTGGTTTCTTTCCTTCTACTTTTATTATCTTTTTTAAAAATTCATGAAGAGATAAGAAATCAATTTCTTCTGGAGCACCAATCTTAAACTCACCAGAAGTTTTATCATAGTATTCACATTCAAGTAACTTTTTTGATTCTTCTATAAGATTTTCGGATTTGGTAATATATAAAATTTTTCCTCCCTCAAACTTCTCTTCCATTCTTTTTAGGCTCTCCAAAGCCACTGATATCTTTCCACTGCCAGCAGATCCACTAATAACCAAAGGAAATTCAAACTATTCAACTATATCTTCCTGCTTTGCACTAAAAGTAATAAAATTACCTAACCAACGAATTTGTGGAGCATCTTCAATCTCTACTTTATCAGGAACTTTTTCATCTATTATTTTTATGTTTCTTATTTTTTCTCTATTTGTTAAAAATTTAGACTTAATGATAATTATAATTCAAAATTACTTCTAAAATAACAAAAGCATCTTTGTCATTGTGCTTTCTCCTCGTAAATAGTAATCCGTCACTATCACTTAATTTAGCTCGAAAATATTCAATATTCCCATCACCTTTTGTTAACTTTATATTTCCTTGGCTTATACTGTTGTTTTCCTCTAAATCTTTAATTATTTCATTGAACTTTTTCCTTAAAGGAGTTTTACCATTGTCTAAATCACAGTCATTAAACTCTTCACAATAAAATACAATACTCATAACTTTTCTTAATTGTTTAATTATATTAAGAATATAATAATATTAATAATACATCAATATCTTTATTACTTCATTAATCTTTTTTAATATGTAATTCTCATCCCGTAACTAGATAAGCAATGCTGTAGGGTTGTTTAATGAAAGGTGTATGCTTTTAAGTATATATTTGTAAAGTTTGTGAGGAAAATATTATAAGACCTGCTGCAAAAGAGGAGAAATGGTTATATAAAGAGCAAGTAAAAGTGAGGTAAAATGAGTTTAATAATCTAAAAGAACATCCGAGGAATTTTCGAGATGTGACAGGTCTGACAATAGAAGAATTCCAAAAGGTTGTCGAAACCACAGTGGGAAAATGTTGAGAAACAGAAAAAATGCCATGGAAGAACGTCATATTTGCCTGTATTGGAAGGCAAAATACTCTGTATCATTCTGTATTATCGAACTTATGTAACACACCGATTCTTGAGTAACATGCATACTGCCGATTACTCAAGAAAATGGAACCACTTTTGGCTAAAAAAATCTCAATAAAAAAGGATAGGCCAGAAAGAATTTTGAAGATATTAGTAGATGTAACCAATACAACGGCCAAAAGACAGGAAAATTGTCTTATTCTGGAAAGAAAAGAGTAAACACAATGAAAACGGAAATCGTTATAAAAGAAGATGGCCAAATTCTATCAGTGTCACACAGAGCACGATTTTAAGATACGAAAACAGGAAAAAATGAGAAAAAGGAAAACAAAAAGAATATAAAGTATGCAGATTCTGGGGTGGCAAAAATTGCAGAGTAACGTTGTAATTCCACATAAAAGGTATCGGGCTGACGGATGATCAACAATCGGAAGCTGGCATCATTTAGGTGGAACATAAAATTCGTGAAATTACGATTTTATGTCGCATACCTATCGCAATTTTCAAAAGAAATACATGAATAATTGCTGGTTTCTAAACCTCAGACATGAGTTTTAATTGATCCTGATGTTCGCCCAACTTATGCTGAAATTAGTTGCATACCGTTTCGCAGTATGTCTAATAAGACAAGGCCTCATTCAGGCAAATATTGCTATGGCAAAACACCGATGCAGACTTTTCTTGATAGCAAACATATTGCTTTTCAGAAAATATTAGTTTTAATTACCTCAATTCTTGTCAGTTAATTCATGCCTGTCAGATTCAGTCTAAACTATTACACTTTTATATAATATCGAAGGAATTCTTGTCACCCTCTTGATAGTTTTTTAGCCACTCTCCTTCTGAGTTACTCAGTGATTCTTGCATAATTGTTTGATCAGGTTTAGTTGATAATTCATCTTCTCCTGAATTACTCACTGGTTCTGGCTCAGTTGTTTGATCAGATCCAAATAACCACGAAAAAAAAATTGCCAAGAAATGATGCTATTAAAGAAAAAGGCTTCATAAGTATACTAAACAAATTACAAAAAAAAAAAAGAGCTCGGCTGTTCTTCACTTGTTAGTGATTCACTTCGTGGACTAACATCATTTTGTGTAGGTGCTGTATCAGTAGAAAGTCCATTATCAGGCTTCACAGCTTTAATTTTTACATCATTTCCTTCTTCTGCACTGATCTCCTGTAATTCTTCCTCTGGGTCTTGTTCTTGTATAACTGGCTGGACATTACCTTCTTGCCCAACGTCTTCCTCTAGACCACCTTCATTATATGTCGATGGCTCATAAACTAAACTTTCATCAGCTTTTTCTGTTGCTCTTTTTGATAGAGTTTTTATTTCCTCATCCTCAACTAAATCGAAAGGGGTCGATCCATCTGCATTTTGTATATTAACATAATTTCCTTCTTCTGCACTGATCTCCTGTGATTCTTCCTCTGGGTCTTGTTCTTGTATAACTGGCTGGACATTACCTTCTTGCAAAATATCTTCCTCATTTTCTGTCGATGGCTCATAAACTAAACTTTTATCAGCTTTTTCTGCTGCTTTTTTTAATCGAATTTTTATTTCCTCATCCTCAACTAAATTGAAAGGAGTCCATCCGCCTGCGTTTTTTATATTAACATCAATTCCATCTTTTTCTAATAGAGCCTCTGTTATCTCTTTACAATTGTTTTTAGTAGCAAAATGTAAAGGAGTCCATCCATCTGCATTTTTTATATTAACATCAATTACATCTTTTCCTAATAGAGCCTCTACTATCTCTTTTGCTACCTCTTTACAATTGTTTATAGCAGCAGAATGTTTTACAGAAAAATTACTTTTATAAATGAGAAGGAAAAATAGAAGGATTTGATACTCAAGTTATTTTTTTCCTTTACTTAAAAAAGATGTACAAAAAAAAAAAAATTTATGAAAAAGTGGGAACTTTATACATTGTTAAATTGTTAAAAGTAAAAAAAAAAAAATATATATATATATATATATATATATATATATATATATATATATATATATATATATATATATATATATATATATATATATATATATATATATATATATATATATATATATATATATATATATATATATATATATATATATATGGGCAAATATTGGGAGAATTCTTCTTCTTCTTTTGTTGAGATTTCTTCCTTTTCTGTATTTTCTATTCTACAATATAAAATTGTTGAGCCAAGTCTGAAACATAAAAAAAATATTATAGACTTGACTTAAAATAAAATTTGATTTAAATATCTAATTTTTTAATAATGGGGACAAACTAAAAGGTCTACGCTTCTCCAGGGTCCCAGAACCAATAAACTCACTAAACGTATGATTACCAGAGCGTGCAATAGATGTAATTTTCCGTCTGACAACAAAAATAAATAAATAAATGTCAGACCCTACTAAAAACTCCAATTGTGTGGGTTTTAAGGCCTAATAAGGAAACCTGTGCGCTAATGCAAGATTATTAAGCATAATAATAACAGGCAAGTCCCAATAAATCGGAGGATGAATTGAGGTAAAAAATATATGCAACAAGGAAGTTATGTAATGAAGGCAAGGGTTAAAATTAACATAACCTCCGGTGAAAATTATAAGCAAGAAATCGGTGACGGAAAGTCGCTGCGTGGCGTTATAAAGGGGAAAGAAGTTGGCAGACACCACCACTTCACCACTTGTAGTGTCATTTGTAACTATTATAAACAATTAAATAGATTTTTAATGGATTAAAGACCATTATGACAATTAACTAGGAATAAAAACGAATCGAAAGATGTATAAAAATTATTGCAAAGATATATAGTAAATTTAAATATTAAATTACAATTTTTCACCTTTAGTGAAAAAAAGTTTTCTCTAAAATGGCAATGGTTTTTAGCGCGAACCAGACGCCATTTTGGTGGACAATATAAGAAATTAAAATCCTATTAATTTTATAATTAATTAAGTAATGGAATTAATGATCAATCTTAATGAACAAGATGATCTAGAAGATGTAGAGAACAAATTGTCAAAATTTTAAGTCAATCGGAACAGTGGTTCCAAAGATAGTAAAAACAGGCCACAAAAATTAATGATTGACTAATTATTAATTAATTAATCGTGACCTAGGAAAGTTATGAATAAAAATTGAATCTATGTCAAATAGAGAAACTATTGTGTAAATTTGACAACGATTTGAACTCTATTTTTAGAGAAATAGAGGTTTTTAGGCTAAAAAAGCCTAAATTTATAATTAGACTAATTAAGCATAATTAATTAATTGACTAGACTAATTCACTGGATGTGAGATGCTCTGAAGTGTCAGGAACAAAATAAAACAATGAAAAGAACAATAAAATATGTTTAACCCGAGAAAATTAAGTTTAAATAGAGATATGTAAATTCGAAGGAACCCCAAAATATATATATATATATATATATATATATATATATATATATATATATATATATATATATATATATATATATATATATATATATATATATATATATATATATATATATATATATATATATATATATATATATATATATATATATATATATATATATATATGGGAAGCTGAGGGGTTTTACAATTGAACCTTTGGCTTAAGGTTGACCTATCAAATTCAGCTTCCACTAATGACTACCTTCTACATAAGCATTAAAAGGTAATCAAACTCACTGCAAATAACTAACAATGTTTATTTATGAGAATATTAGTTTACACTTTATTATTTTGCAACTTAGAACAATATGGCACAAATAAAACCCAAGAAAATACCAAACTTAATCTTAGTAGCAGACAATCAAAGCTATATCTATCCGGTTCCTTTTCCTCTGCAACTAAAAAAACAAAAACAAACCATAGTTGCCAGTTTCAAAGGTTTCCAGATTTTATTTTATTATAACATTTTGTATTAAAAATCAAAGTTTTCAACTTTAATAAATCTAGAGATGAGGATGAGTTCATCCCATTATGGTCTCCTCCCACTAAAAACATTGGAAATTTTAATTTGCAATGTTTCTAGTATAAAATTACATACTAATCCTGTTACCTGAGTATTACAAAAATATGGTTTCAAATGTTAAATCATTAAACATTGCATGTTATATGGGAATTACCACCTTTAATTTTTAACAACCATACATTATTTAAAGCAAGTGAAATTCAATAAAAATTAGCACTTATAAAGAGTCAAAAGAAATCATGTAAATATTAAAAAAAACACACAATTTGAATGTGACCCATTCCTATATTATATTTTTTCTTTTGTAAAAACCTATAAATATTTTTTTTTTTTTTTTTTTAAATGAAAAATTGTTCAAAGTTTTACGCTGAATACTTTTAGTATTAAGTATTGAACATTTAAAGGACTCAATGTGGCTATATAAACATATGAAAAAAAAAAAAAAAAACCTATATTACTATATTATAAAACAAAAAAAAATATATTCCTGCCTTTTTTTTTTTTTTTCATAAATTATTCAAAACAGTACTGCTAATACATCTAGTACTATATATAGAACATTTTGGTTTACTTACTACTAATATATAAAAACATTATTTACACTATCACAATATTTATATTTTTATTTATTTATTTACTGATATCTATTAATTGTGAAAACATTACGCTAGCACATAAAGTAATAGTTATTGAACAATTAATATTACCAGCAACATGATAAGGAAAGAAAAATGTACATTTTTTTTTTTTTTTCTTTTTTTTTTTTTTTTTTTTTTTTTTTTTTTTTTTTTTTTTTTTTTTTTCAAAATAGTTCAAAACTGTACACTTAATAATAAGTAATAATAGATAAGGAACACTTTTGGTACTGATACTGGTATAAAAGTAAAAATTAATATAAAACATACTTTTTGAAAACCAACACTAGCTATAGTGACCTTATTTCAATATATTTTTATTCTTTCCTAGTATATAAAATTTTTTTTTTTTTTTTTTTTTTTCAAAATTCATAACTGTGGAAAACAAGGCACCTAATACTTTTAATACTGCATAAGGAACACTTTTTATTACTGATACTGATAAAAAGTATAAAATAATATAAAAACATATTGTTTGAAAATCAGTACCAGGTAGTGACATTATGTCAATATATTTTTATTATTTCCTAGTATAAAAATATTTTTTTTTTTTTTTTTTTTGTTTTTTCTCAAAATTCAATAATGGTAGTTTTATTACACATTTTAATACACTAGAAAATGAAAAATTGTATAACAACTTTTAATACACTTAAAAAAAATGATTTTACTGTTAATACATTGAAAAAAAAATATGATAACACTTTTTTTTTCTTTTTTTTTTTTTTTTTTCTTCAGACATTGCACTTTCTTTCACTGAAATATTTTTTTTTAAATTTAAAACATTTAAATTTAGATTTATTATTTTGACTATTCCAACACTTTTTCTTATGTAATTATTTATTGTAATCACTATTTTATATTTTTTTATGAATTTACACTTTTAGATTACAGGCCCTTTTTCCTTTCACTATCACAATTATAACTAATATTTATATCACAATTATTATATTATTATTATTATTATTATTATTATTATTATTATTATTATTATTATTATTATTATTATTATTATTATTATTTCCGAGGTCTTCAATTTTGAAATATGGCTTGACATTGATTTTGTTTGTGCAATCAATTCTGTTCCTGTTCCAATAGTAGATGTTATTTCCCAAAGTTCTTACAACAGAATATGGACCATGATATGCTGGTGCTAATTTACTTCTTCCATACTGGGCATCCTTGATTAATATATATTTACAAGTATCTAATGACTTTGGCACATAAACTTTTGCATTCCTTGATTTAAATTTAGGAGATAATGGCATGGAGAAAAATGTTTGTAATTTTTCTGCATAAGTTTGATGTGCCATTGGCCAAAGAATAGTTGGAGGTTCTATCAAAGCTCCAGGAATTCTTATATTCTGTCGTAACATCAGTAGCGTAGGTGAAATTCCAAAATTATCAAATGGGGCCGTCCGAAGACAAATAAGTGAAAATGGTAATAGCTCCAACCAGCTTGTATTACAAATTTCAGTTAACATTGTTCTGAATGTTGACAAAAGTGTCTTGTGGAAATTCTCAATAAGACCATTACTTTGGGGACATTGAGCCGTTGTATAGCGGTGGTTTGATCCCAAATTTTCACAAACCGCTCTAAAAATTTCACTTGAAAACTGAGCACCTCTGTCTGTAACAAATGTGTTCACTACGCCTGCCATAGGTAAAAATTCCTTTACAAGAGTATCTGTAATGGTTTTTGCTTCTATATTTTTTAAAGGATATGCATAAGGATATCTGCTGTATCTATCTATCAATGTTAATAGATACTTGTACCCTTTAATTTCAGGTAATTTTAAAATATCCAAATAGACAACTTCAAATTTATGCCCAACTGGAGCAAACTTTTCATATGGTGGACTGATATTTTTGTACATTTTTGTTCGCAAACAAGGGTCACAACTTGAAATGAATTCTATTATTGTTTTTCTCATTGATGGCCAAACTGCAACTTTTTTCAACTTACTTAATGTTTTCTTAATTCCTAAATGTCCCAAAGAATGGAAATGCTGTATAAATTCAGTTATCATTGAATCAGGAACAATTAATCTTGGATATTGTGGGTTACTGACATCCATTGCAAGTTCAATTTCTTCATTTTCATGCATTACTTTTCTTTTCGAAACTTCAAGTGAATATTCATCAGGATTTTGCAAGATACTTTTTAAGAAATCATCTTTCATTTGTTCTTCACGTAATTTTTTATAATTAAATTGATTAAACTTTCTAAATATATCTGCAGCAGAAGTTTTGAAGATAGCAGATATAAAAGAAAGAGTATCAAATTCATTTTCTTCATTATCTTGAATCATGTTTATATTGATGGCTTCAGAAATTTGGTTTTCATTATTATTATTATTCCTATCGTTATTATTATTAGTAGTAGTAGTGTTATTATTATTATTATTATTATTATTTATTATTATTATTATACCGTGAAAGAAAATCTGCCAGAATGTTTTCAGCTGATCTTATGTGTTTAAATGTGAGATCATACTCTGAAAGGTAAGACAAGTATCTCTGCTCTCTGCACACCAGATTTTTGCTGTCTGTTGTTTTTTTAACTGATTGTACTACAGATAAATTATCACAGTATACTTGGACAGGTCTGCCTTCTATAAAATGCGTGAATTTTTTCAATGATTTGACTATAGCTAAAAGTTCTTTACTAAAGATTGAATAATTACATTCTGTGTTCGACAAAGATGTGCTGTAAAAACCTAGTGGCTTATTAATACCATTTTCTGATGATATTAAGACTCCAGAAATTGCCTTGTCTGATGCATCAGTATATAAAGATAAGAGAGCTTCTGAACTTGGAAATGTTAAAGGTACTGCCTGTTGTAGTGCTTGTTTAGCTTTCTCAAAAGCTTCTTCTGCTTCAGGATTCCATCTAACTCTTTTCTGTGAGTATGGTGAGCCCTTCAAGTATGCCAGGAGTGGCACTAATATTTGAGTAAGACCAGGAATGGAGCTTTTAAAATAATTCAGACTACCTATGAATCCTCTTAACTGCTTTATTGTTTTTGGTTTGGGTATTCGGTTTATTGCTTCAATTCTCTCTTTGTTTGGTAATAAACTATTTTGCTCAATATCAAACCCTAAATAAGTAACTTTTTCTTTAGCTATAACACATTTATCTGGGTTTAACCTGAGTCCAAACAAAGAGAGCCTATGGAAAATTTTTTCAAGGGTTTTTCTATGTTCTTCCTGTGTGGTACTAGCAATGATTACATCATCAACATAGACATAAATATTTTCAATACGACTTAAAATTATATTAATATATTTTGAAAAGGCTGAGGGTGAGGCATGTAAGCCTTCTACAATTCTCGTATAAGAATAAGAACCAAAGGGTGTATTTATAGTGAGATATTTATGACATTCTGATGCCAATTTCAGACTATAAAATGCCTTTCGAATATCTAAAACTGAGAAAATTTTTCTTCGTGAAGTATATTAATAAAATCATTTATATGTGATATATTATAATTGTCACGTTTTGTTCTAGTATTTAGTAAACGAAGGTCTGCAACAATTCTTGTCCCCCATTCTGTTTTTTAAGAACAGAGATTGGAAAGCCCCATTCAGACCTTGAAGTACTAGAACGCCTTTGGCTAGTAAACTATGTATCTCATCTTGGGCATCTTTATATAATTTTGTAGGTATTCTTCTTGCTTTAATGTTAATAGGTGGACCCTCAACATATATTTTATAAGGCTGAACCTCTTCTAATGCCTTCAATTCTTGCTCATTTAAACCCATACTATCATGCTGAGTTTTATTATTTATTATTTCCTGGATTTCACTATTATCATCTTCACTAAAAATATGGGAGTAATTTTCTAATAACTCTGTGTAATCTGAAGAACAAGATGGCAAGTTTGTTTTATATGTCACAGTATGTAACAAAGCAGTGTCTTCACAGCATTCTAACTCTTGGGGGAAGGGAAGCTGTATTTTAGTCACCCCATCAATTATATTTTTAGTATTAAAATCTATTATAAACTTGTGTTTTGTTAAGAAGTCTATACCCAGGATATCAAATTTGGTGTCTGCAATATAAAATGTATGTTCGTAGCTCCTTCGTATTCCAAAATCTATTTTTAATGTTTTCTTTCCATAAACATTTATGGATGTGTTATTTGCCGCAAGAAAGTGACCTATTGTGGCATTTTTTCTGTCCTCATCTGTAGGTTTTAATATACTACACATAGCTCCTGTATCCCAGATAAAACAGATTCTATTTCTTACACAATTAATTTTAATTAATGAAGGAGGCTTATTTATATACTCTTTTGATGAGACTGCACATACATTGGCACTTGTGTTAAGCATTGATGGATTGTTTTGATACATGCACATATTATAAGAACTATTTAAAGGGATATATTTATTATTCATGATTTGGGAATTAGAATAATCTGTGCAATGTACAAACCCATTAATTTTAATATTTTTAGGTTTATAATTTGGGTTTTTAGGCTGCAGTGATTTTAGACTAGATTTGGTTAAAATAGGATCAGCTGTTATAATATTTGGAGAATTTATATTCCTTGTGGACCCATTACTATTCCCATCACATCTATTAAACCAGCGATAACTTTTACTTTGTGTTTCTCTTAATTTTTTCAGATCATTTACCTCTATATGTAAATCATGTACTTCTTTTATCAATGCCTGAATACTCTCCTGCATTTGAGCCACTTCAATTTGTCTAACTGGCGAAATGGCTGAATTGCAGGCTGGTAAGCAGGATTGTCAAAATTTGAAAAGGTATTTAGTTTCATTCCTGCATAGGGATCATCCCATTTATTTATGAACTGCTTTGGATTTTCCAACCCAATTTTATTCGCTGATAACATCTGTCTCGCTGCCTATCTGATAATGCAATTTTGTTTACAATTATTTCTCTGATTTTTTCAAATGCTTTTGGATCAAATTGTATATTATAAGGCAGTTCCATAAAATTTCTGTGGGTAAAAGCTTTATTATGGCTCGGTATTTCACAGATGATAATGTAATATTATTTGATTTGAATAAAAATTCTATGTGTTTAAGCCAGCGTTGTATATCATTTCATTATAGGGTGGAAAGTTTAATTGGCTTAACATTTGTATCTGTTCATTTTCTTCTGATAATGGCTGTTCATAAAAATGTCTGGTACTTATTTTTGTATTATGGTTTTGGTATAGTAGACTATTACCTGTGCTCTGAGTGGTCTGTTCATATGGTCTGTAGTTTTGATTATACATATCAAATGACCTTATGCCTTGATTGTATGAGGCACTATATTCTGAGAGCCCCTGGCAACCATTTGGTGTTGTGTCTAAAGGCATAGAAATAACCACATGATCATTTGATGTCATATTTCCTTGTAAATACTGTGCTTCTTTATAACTAGTTATTGCAGTAAGTAAAAAAATCCCACTTCTGACACCACTTTGGGAAGCTGTGAGGTTTTACAATTGAACCTTTGGCTTAAGGTTGACCTATCAAATTCAGCTTCCACTAATGACTACCTTATACATAAGCATTACAAGGTAATCAAACTCACTGCAAATAACTAACAATGTTTATTTATGAGAATATTAGTTTACACTTTATTATTTTGCAGCTTAGAACAATATGGCACAAATAAAACCCAAGAAAATACCAAATTAATCTTAGTACCAGACAATACAAAATATATACTCTCCGGTTCCTTTTCCTCTGCAACTAAACAAACAAAAACAAACCATAGTTGCCAGTTTCAAAGGTTTCCAGATTTTATTTTATTATAACATTTTGTATTAAAAATCAAAGTTTTCAACTTTAATAAATCTAGAGATGAGGATGAGTTCATCCCATTATGGTCTCCTCCCACAAAAAACATTGGAAATTTTAATTTGCAATGTTTCTAGTATAAAATTACATACTAATCCTGTTACCTGAGTATTACAAAAATATGGTTTCAAATGTTAAATCATTAAACATTGCATGTTATATGGGAATTACCACCTTTAATTTTAAACAACCATTATTATTTAAAGCAAGTGAAATAATAAAAATTAGCACTTATAAAGAGTCAAAAGAAATCATGTAAATATTAAAAAAAACCACAATTTGAATGTGACCATTTATATTTATTTCTTTTGTAAAAAACTAAAAAAATATTTTTTTTTTTTTTTTTTTTTTTTTTTTTTTTTTTTTTTTTTTTTAAATGAAAAATTGTTCAAAGTTT